>OX451740.1:952243196-952402982 GCA_948472305.1 Vicia faba
AATCTCATAGCAGTGTGTTGGTTCATCAAATCTTTCGACAGTAATTCGGGGAGCTTCGTTGTCCCATCTGACCTTGAACACAGAAGACATGGTAGCCAAAGCAAATTCCAGCTGATTTTCTTCCCTCAGAATATCCTCAAAGCTAACCTCTTCAAAGTATGGGATCAAGGGTAGCACAAGTTCTTTGTATGGGATAAGATTTGGATGTTTTGTATCCCACTCTCCTTTAACTTGACTGATGACCAAAGTCGAGTCTCCATATACGCTTAAGAATTTGATTCTTAGGTCAATAGCAGCTTGAAGACCCAAGATGCAGGCCTCGTACTCAGCCATGTTGTTGGTACAGTCGAAGCAAAGTCTAGCAGTGAAAGGAGTATGGCGACCTTCGAGAGAAATGATCACAACACCAATTCCGTTACCAAAAGCGGTTGAAGCTCCATCAAAAACCCTAGTCCATCGGGATCCTTGTTCAAGTCCTTCATACAGTCCAGGCTTTTCACAATCTGTAATCAACATTATATTCTCGCCCGGGAATTCAAAGGTCATAGATTGGTAATCATCCACAACTTGATGTGCCAAATGATCTGCCAGCACACTTCCTTTTATTGCTTTTTGTGTAGTATATTAGATATTGTATCCAGTTAAGATCATTTTCCATCGGGCTATCCTTCCGGAGAGAGCTAGCTTCTCAAAGATGTACTTGATGGGATCCATCTTAGAGATTAATAGAGTGGTATGAGTTAACATATACTGTCTTAGTCGGTGAGCAGCCCATTCCAAAGCATAACAACTTTTCTCGAGCAGTGAATATCTTGTTTCACAGTTGGTAAACTTTTTGCTAAGGTAGTATATTGCATGCTCTTTTCGACCAGACTTGTCATGCTGCCCCAGCATACACCCCATTGAATTCTGTAACGCGGTTAAGTACATGATCATAGGTCTTCCTTCAACTGGTGGCATCAGAATTGGTGGTTCTTGCAAGTATTCCTTGATCTTGTCAAAAGCTATTTCGCAGTCGTCATTCCATCTTACCACTTGATCTTTCTTCAGCAGCTTGAAGAGTGGTTCACAAGTAGCAGTTAAGTGAGAGATGAATCGGGCAATGTAGTTTAGACGTCCCAAGAAACCTCTAACCTCCTTTTTAGTTAATTCCCGATCAAACCCAAACACCCAAATTTAAAATTAGCCTTAGCTTTACATAGTAACTCTTAGATAACAGTAGTTTTGACCATCAATCCTTGTGGGTTCGATATCTTTTAAAACTACGCGATAGACTGTGCACTTGCAGTTACTACACCCGATAGACCTATAAAGTCGCGATCAAGTTTTTACACTGTTGTCAGGGTCTGAATTAGTCAAATAATGTAAATCCCTTGTTACGCAGTATAAACTAAGGAAACCAATTTTATTTTTATTTTAACTGTCGATTGTATGCTAAGTACTCGCTCTAAAGACGAGGAGTCAGAACAACCAATTGACAAAGTCGAGCATTTTTTTAGTATAAGACGCCAAATTAGAGAGTACCAAGCCAAGTACAATCTTCCCGAAACCAATCTTCCTAACTTTTCTCTTCTTGACCCAAAAATTGCCGAAGGACCCAAAAATCGTCCTCTGAAGGATTATGCTGCCCCATCACAAGAGGAACCCCACAACAGTATTACTGCTCCCGCTATCGCACAAAATGATTTCGAGTTAAAGCCTTCGCTTTTGCAAGCTGTCCAAAAAAACCAATTTTCAGGATGTCCTACGGAAGATCCAAATCTCCATCTATTCGTGTTTGTGTAGTACGCATACAAAGTGAAAGCAAATGGAGTCAGCCCTGAAGCAATAAGACTTCGTCTTTTTCCCTTCTCATTAAGAGATAGAGCTAGAGCATGGCTCCAATCTCTGCCATCCAACTCTATTACAACATGGACCAAATTGAAGAAAGTTTTCCTAGTAATATATTTCCCGCCAAGAAAGAGAGCTATGCTAAAAGCCAATATCAACGGCTTTAAACAAAAGGAAAGTGAATCTCTTTTCGAAGCATGGGAAAGATACAAAGACATGTTGTGACTCTGTCTGCGTCACGGTCTAGAATAATGGCTGATCATCTAAACCTTTTACAATGGACTCTTTTACAACATAAAACTAACAATTGACGCAACTACTGGTGGTGCACTAATGGATAAACCATACCATGATGCCTATCAACTTATCGAAAGTATGGCTCAAAATCATTATCAGTGGGGAAGCGATAGAACCATGATGGAGAAATCTCAAACAAAAAGGCGGTATGCACGAAGTTAGTATCTTAGACTAAGTTAATGCTAAGGTAGAAGCCCTTACCCAAAAGATAGAAAGCTTGACCACAACTCCCACAGCCATCGCAGCTGCAGTAGCTCCAACTTGTGATCTATGCAGACTTCACGCGTATAACGCACCCAAATGTCCACTTTTAACAGGAGTACCAATTGATCAAGTAAAATTCTCAAGGAAACCCCTATGGTAATAACTATAACCCTGCTTGGAAGAACCATCTAAAATTTTCTTACAAAAGCAATAACACTTTGTACGCACCAGGGTAAGCCCCTACTATACCTCCAGGATTTCAGGAATCCACTCAAAATGTCCCAAATATTCCAAATGTCCCTAGGAAGTCCAACATCAAAATCATGATAGAAAACTTTGTAGCTAACAGAGTTCAAACTAACAAAAATTTCATGAATCAAAATATTCACACTAGTGAACAGATTAAGCAATTGACTAATAAGATTGATGTTCTTGCCACACACAACAAAATGTTAGAAACACAAATTTCCTAAGTGGCTCAATAGCAAGCTGCTACAGCTTCTCCAACTGGAACTTTCCCTGGACAACCCCAACCAAATCCTAAGGGACACGCTAATGCTATAACACTTCGTAGTGGGACAGGACTAGGCGGACCAACTGAACCTAGAATCGAGAACCCGACCATGTACCAAAAACATGGAAAAGGAATTGAGAAAGAAGTTAAACTAAAGGAAGTAGAAAAAGAAGGGGACAAAGAGGCCGTAGAGAAAGAAGAACCTTATGTGCCTCTGCCACCCTATAAACCACACATTCCATATCCTCAAAGACTTACTAAGTCTAAACACGTAGGGAAATTCAAGAAATTTGTTGAACTTCTGAAACAAATTAACATTACCATACCTTTTACAGAAGCTATCACACAAATGCCCTCCTACGCTAAATTTCTTAAAGAAATCTTATCCAATAAAAAAAAAATATTGAGGATAACGAAACTGTATTTCTCACTGCTGAGTACAGTGCTATAATACAAAACAACATGCCTCTTAAACTTAAAGACCCAGGTAGTGTTTCAATACCTTGCGTAATCAGAAAATTTGTCATAGACAAAGCACTATGCGATTTAGGAGCCAGTATTAGTCTAATGCCCTTATCAATTTGCAAGAAACTCAACATGGGAGAACTAAGACCAACAAGAATGTTCGTATAATTAGCAGATCGATCAGTGAAATTTCATTTAGGTATGTTAGAAATGTTCCTGTATGTATAGGACAATTCTATATCCCCACTGATTTCATAATCATGGACATTAAAGAAGACTCCAATATTCCTATAATATTAGGTAGACCATTCCTAGCCACTGCAGGAGCCATAATAGATGTTAAAAATGGAAAACTGACTTTCGAAGTCGGAGAAGAAAAAGTTAAATTCATCTTATCTAAATTTCCTATGGCACCACCCATCGACGATTCATGTTGTTTCCTGGATGAAATCGATAAATGCGTGAAAGCATTGGAGAAACAACAAACCACTTATTCGAAAGTATTGAAGATTCCCATACCCTCGATTCTTGAAGATGATAATTGGCGCCCACAATATCAAGATGAAAATCTGAGTGAATGCCTAGCCCTAACTCCTGACCCTATACCATGTCAAAAGAAGCCTGTCGTTGAACTCAAAACACTACCAAAAGACCTAAGATATGAATTCCTAGACACAGAACTTGAATGACCAGCTATAGTCAATGCAGGCCTAGGACAAATAGAAACTGAAAAATTAATACATGTCCTAAGAAAATACCCAACTGATTTAGGTTATAACATATCAGATCTAAAAGGAATAAGCCCTTCTATCTGCATGCACCGTATTATGCTGGAGGAAGACTGTAAAACCTCTAGGGAACATCAAAGGAGAATAAATCCCATTCTGAGCAATGTAGTCAAAAAGGAAGTAGAAAAGCTACTAGAAGCAGGAATCATATACCCAATATCCGACAGTAAATGGGTTATCCCAGTACATGTCGTACCTAAGAAAGGTGGTGTTACGGTTGTCAGCAACACTAAAGGAGAATTTGTAGCGCAACAAACTCACACCGAGTGAAGAATATGCATCGACTGTAGAAAGTTAAACAAAGCCACTTGTAAAGATCACTTTCCTTTACCTTTCATTGATCAAATGGTTGAACGATTAGCTAAACACGCTCACTTTTTCTATTTAGATGGTTATTCTTGATTTTTCCAAATTCCTATCCATCCTGACAACCAAGAAAAAACGAATTTCACTTGTCCTTATGGTACGTTCTCCTATAGATGAATGCCATTCAGATTATGCAATGCCCCTGTAACATTCCAGAGATGTATGATGTCCATATTTTCTGATTTTATAGATGGCATGATGGAAGTTTCTATGGATGACTTCTCTGTCTGTGGAGAAAGTTTTGAAGGATGTTTATCGAACCTTGAAATGGTACTAGAAAGATGCGTAAGTGTCAATCTCGTGTTAAACTGAGAAAAATGCCACTTCATGGTCCGACAAGGAATTGTTTTAGGACACATAGTATCCAATAAGGGAATTGAAGTAGATAAAGCAAAGATAGAAGTTATACAAAATCTTCAACCACCCAAAACTATTAGAGAGATAAGAGGTTTTCTAGGACACACTGGTTTCTATCGATGTTTCATTAAAGACTTCTCTAAAATAACCAAACCTCTAATGGAACTGCTGATGAAGGATGTTGAGTTAATTTTCACCGAAAAATGTTTGGACGCGTTTACAACTCTAAAAAAGGCATTAATTTCAGCACCTATTATGTAACCTCCTGATTGGAACGAACCATTCAAGATAATGTGTGATGCCAGTGACTATGCCGTAGGCGCAGTCCTAAGACAAAGAAAGGATAAAAAGCTTCATGTGATCTACTACACAAGTATAACCCTAGATCCTGCGCAGAAGAATTACGCCACCACTGAAAAAGAATTGTTAGTTGTTGTGTTTGCCTTAGATAAATTATGTTCCTACTTAGTAGGAGCATGAATGATTATCTATATTGACCACGCTGCAATCCGGTACCACTTAAGTAAGAAAGACGCCAAACCAAGATTACTAAGGTGGATCTTACTTCTACAAGAATTCGATTTAGAAATAAAAGACAAGAGAGGCACCAAGAATGTAGTAGTTGACCACCTATTTAGAATAGAAGGCATCAAACCAGATCATATTCCCATCAATGATGATTTTCCTTATGAACGCCTTGTAGCCCAATTAGAATTAAACAGTATTATAACTAAGTACCCTGTGACTTATGAAGACAAGAACACAAACAAAACTATGGAAGCAATATGCACCACAACCATACTACCATGGTATGCCGATTTAGTCAACTACTTGGCTGCTAAAGTGCTTCCACCCGATATGTCTTATCAACAAAAGAAGAAATTCTTTCATGACCTTAAACATTATTATTGGGACGAGCCTTTGCTCTGCAAAAGAGGCTCCAATGGTATTTTCCGTTGATGTGTTCCTGAAAATGAAATTGAAAACATAATTGTCCACTATCATGCCTCTCCCTATGGAGTATATGCAAGTACATCAAAGAACTGCGCTAAGATATTACAAGTTGGCCTCTGTTGGCCTAGTCTTTGGAAAGACGTCCATATCGCGGTTAAAAATTGTGACCAATTCCAACACATTGGAAACATCTCTAGACGCGATGAGATGACTCAAAAGGGCATCCTAGAAGTTGAAGTCTTTGATGTATGGGGAATCGATTTTATGGGACCCTTCCCGTCTTCCTTTGGAAATCACTACATACTAGTTATTATCGACTATGTTTCAAAATGGATCGAGGCTATAGCCTCTCCAACAAATGACGCACGAGTAGTAGTCAGGCTTTTCAAGAACATAATCCTTCCAAGATTCGATGTACCGAGACTCGTCATCAGTGACAGTGGCTCCCATTTCATTTCCAAGATCCTAGAAAAATTATTAGCGAAGTACGGATCCGACATCGTGTCGCAACACCTTATCATCCACAAACAAGTGGGAAAGTAGAGGTCTCCAACAGAGAAATTAAGCAAATCTTAAAAAAAACTGTAGCAACCTTTAGGAAAGACTGGTCATCTAAGTTACATGAAGCTCTATGGGAATATAGGACAGCATATAAAACTCTGATTGGAACCACACCATTTAAAATAGTTTATGGGAAGTCATGTCATCTGCCGGTAGAAATAGAACATAAAGCTTATTGGGCCATTAAGACCCTTAATTTAAATTTCACCGTTGTAGGTGAGAAAAGAATCTTGGATATCTATGAACTAGAAGAACTTAAACTAGACGCTTACGAAAATGCTCAGATATATAAAGAGAGAACTAAAAAATGGCACGATAAACGAATATCTAGAAAATAATTCAATGAAGGTGATATAGTTCTCCTATTTAATTCTAGACTTAAACTATTTCCGAGAAATCTTCGCTCAACATGGTCTGGTCCCTTCGAAATCATTAAGGTTTTTCAAAACGGAACGATAGAAATCAAAGGAATGAGTAGTGAACCTTTCATCATAAATGGACAACATCTAAATCATTATCATAGCATCGATAATAAAGAATATCATGAAAGCTTTAGGCTAGATGCGCTGCCACCCTATTCGTTAGACTAATCACCATGCTATGTCGAGCTTATGACTTTAAACAAAGTGCTTCTTGGGAGACAACCCAACTTTGAGTCTTTTCTTTTTGCTTTTCTTATTTTCCTTTTCTTTTCTTTTATTTTCTTTTGTCATTATTAATGATTAAAATATGCAGTATTGTTTCTTTAATTTTCCCACTACTAACTTAATGCTAACTATTAACCTACTTCAGGCTAACTTTCCGATTAGCTAGTTACAATAACCAGATGAATCTGGTTGATACGATGGGCATTGTATTTAGAAGAAGGAATCAGCAGAGGAGGTTTCAGTCTCTTTCTGATAGGGAGATAGGATTAAGTACCTACCCCGATAGACCAGCCATGATCACCTTAGGGATCCGCGATAGTGTTTGTTTTTATTAAGCCAAATAGGATGGGATACATCTGCTTTGAGAAGAAAGTTTAGCTCTTATTGTAGACTAACTTTAGAGTTTTTAAGCTCTCTTGTCTGCAAACCTGACCACGGTCTGGGATTCAATTGAGGACTGATTAGATTTAGACTATTTAGTATAGAGTACACCTTCACCCATAGAGAGATAGCATAGCTATTAGGATTCCCACATAGCCTTGATGCATTTACCGTAATCCAAGATGAGCTTTTTAATGTAGGTGAGCTAGATTATTTCTGGGGGGACATTACAGGGATTAGTAACCCTGAGCCTGAGGACATGCACTCTGAAAACATCCACAACCCAGCTTTAAGATATTTTCACAAAATCCTAACCCACACCCTTTTTGGTAAAGCAGAAAACATTACCACTATTTCTAGAGCTAAGCTTTTTATCATGTTCTGTGCTTCTCAAAACCGTCCCATAAATGGAGCTACATTTATGCTAGCAAACTTTCACCGTCTTGCGAGATCTGTACATGAACCCATTCTCATAGGTGGCTTAGTGACCATGATAGCTAGTGCTATCGGGTTAAGACAATAATTGCTGAACCTTGTCCCTCAGGGTAGATTTCAACCTATGAATATAAATTTTTGTTTCAATAGGGGTATCATTGGAAATCTAGGCCTAGGTAACTTCGAACTACTCATTAAGAATCAATTAATTCCCCTTTTTACCCTACCTGGCCCTAGCACAAGCATACATGACAAAAATAACTGGTTATATGATTGGGGCGCACCACACATGTCACCATCACCCACTGTTGAGACTCCCTTGATTTATGACCACCTGAATGCTTTCCTGTCTGATGAGGATATTGACCCTGAAACCCCTCCCTTTTACCATGACTTCCCATCTCTGGAACAGATTGGCCCAAACTTCTCTGACACTCCAGTTGTTTCTCCGCCTCCCGTATTTCAATCTGCTCTCGCTTTGACTGCCATCCAATCAGAGATTGATTTGTTGAAGGACGAGCTTGTTATTCTGCAGATCTACTTCCACTTCTTTATAGATACCATAGTCTAACAACTGGAATATATTTATCAACATCTTTTCTCCGCATCGTTTGACCGCCGTGGCTGATTTACCAGACGTACTGCATTATTTTTTTCCCTTTTCACATTTAAACATTAAGGTCAATGTTTTGTTTAAGTGTGGAGAGAAGTTTTATTAGATTAGATTTTCATTTATTTCATTTATTTGTCACTTTATTCTTACAATTTTTGGGAATTTTATTTTTTCAGTACAATTTCTATTCAATTTCAATTCAGTTTTATTATGAGTTTTACTTACTTTGTTTATTTACTGCATTAGTATCATATTTACGTATATATATATATATATATATATATATATATATATATATATATATATATATATATTATGTATAAGCATTGAAAAGATATACCCAATAAAGGAACTACAAATTATTAAATTTTATTCTGTTTCTAGACCCGTGTCGTTCGTCACTCAAGTGTGACGCCCGTCACGCTTCACATGACCCTGTCCCGCTTAGCACATAGTCGTGAAGCTCGACAAATACTGAGAAACATAAGTGTTTATGTATTCTTACAGAAACCCTCACAGAACCCTTCTTTTTCCCATTTTCTCCAAAACTGCTGCCGCAGTACATTGAACCTATTGCCTATTTCTCTTCCCCCATTATCATTGCCATAAAATCCACTAATCCCCATTTATCACCTCCATTATATCCCTCTACATAAACCATCCCTAAACCCATTTCCATCTCAAAATCCCCAATTTCTCACACAAACTTTTACCCATCTCCCTTGCTCGCTCCAACAATGGCACGAAGAAACTCACGACCAGAGCCAGATCTTTCCGGAATCACATTTCGCAACAGAGAAGCTGGAGAGCACCAAAGGGCTCAATATCTTAAGTTCTATCAATGTTCTGTATTACCACGTGGTATGTTGATACTAAGTGTCTACGAAAATTGGGATTGCTGGACAGTGTGCAGTGGTTACTCCATCACTCTAACTTAGCGTTCATCTGCACATAGAATCTCCCAACATACGAGTTGCTGACCTTGTAATTTCTAAGCTCGTTCTCATACAACCTGCCGTGTATCAAAAATGAGCACCTATCCGACTTAGCTACTTTTAGAATGTTCAACGATGAATATTCTATAAGTCAATCTACTCTAAGTGCTTTCTTCCAATTCCCTCGCGAGGGAGTTGTACACCATTGTATTCTAGAAGACCTAGATTTGGCGTCTATAGGTTTCAGGCTTTGGAAAGTTCTTACCAATGAGGAACTGAAAAGCTGGGAAGGAATTTATGCTTCATCCATTCATAATTCCACAATAAGGTATTTCCACCGTGTTATCTCCAATACCATTTTTGGGAGGATTAACAACAACAAGGTTAATTCTAACCAATTGTTCCTCCTCCATTGTACCTTCAAACCAAATAAAAGGATCAATTCAAGAACCTTCCTCCTATCAAATATCCAGGCCTTGTACGCCATAGGATCTAAGCCTTTATGCATTGGAGGGATAGTCACCTCTATAGCACTTGGGCTTAGCCTTCAACACAAACTTGCAAATTTGCCATCTCTGTCGCCCACTTTCATTTACATCGACAACTGTCGAGCTGGCCACTTGATTAAGGTCAGAAGAGATGGAAGCTACAACCTCATGGTGCATAACATGGTAGTTCCTAGTGTCATTTTTCCAAACTTTGTGCTTACTAATATTATAGACTTGTCTAAGTGGCTTTATGACCTTGATGCTCCTGCACCTGGAGATAATGCACAAAGCAACCAGGGGAATGTCCAAGCAGGTGAAATGGAGCAATAAATGGGACAAGGAGACACCGAACAACAAGCTCCTCCTGAAAAATGTTGCAAGCACGTCCATTAGGCCAAGGAGAAGATGAGAAAGAGTACCGACCTCGAATGATGACATTAGGGCTTCCATAATGGAACAGGTTGAGAGAATGCAGACTACGCAAAACAACCAAAATGAAATGATGTAACTTATGTTGGCCATGCAAACTCAGCAACAAGAATATGACAAAAGAAATGAGCATCGAACTGCAAGATTAACTAAGGAAATGGCGGCCTTGACTATACACATGGATTGTTTTCAGGATTATATATACCATCTAGCTATGCCCCATCCTCCAGGTACATGTGGACGAGCACGAGGACGAGGAAGAGGATGCGATAACGAACAAGAATAGATTGATTTTTGTTTCTCTTCCTATTTCCTTTTTTGTTTTTAAAGAATTGGGACATTGCTTGTTTCAAGCTTAAGGGAGTTAGTTAGTTTAGAAACTCTTTGTTGCTTTATAAGTAGGCTTTTCTTTCATTTCCATTTGTAATAAAAAACATCATTGTATTTTCGAGTTCGTTTATGCAATTTTTCCGTTATTATCTAATTTCCCACTTTCTTGAGCCATAACAAAAAATATTTTGTTAGTTATTTGCATAATCTGACGCATTCGAAGAATATATAGGTTGCTAACTTTTTAAAGATATATGAGAAACTTTGAGCGCAACAGAAGTACGATGGATATCATCGTAACACTCTAAATCCCCAGATTGCACTGGATCAATTTCAGTACCCTTTATACCGAAACCTTAAACTTTAAATTTAAAATAGCCCCGAGTAGTTTATCTAGCAGTCAACACCATCTTAAACACAAACTATGTAGGGAGTCGATGAATATAAGTGAATGATCCAGTATATTTGAAAGATACATGGTTTGCTGTAAGAAAATAGGGAATGCACCAATTAAGTTAGGTGACCCTCACCCAATCACTTAATCTAACAGATGCAGTACCTACATGATATAACATAATGCCTATTGTCAGTTCTTTCAGAGGTGTCTGGTACAGAACTTGGTAGGGCGAACTACGGTCCGATCCCCCACAACTTTCAATTGGGTAAATTAAAGGAGGTTATCGCATTTATGTTTCAGAACCTCATGCTTAAAAGGATCATAGTCACTAACCGGCTACTCTACTATGTGCGTGTGAATATAAAGGTCTTAATGTGATTGCACTAGAATGAAAATGGGTAAAATTTAGCAACAAAAAAAAGAATTAGGTTGAGCTATAATGGCATGACTGGAATTGGTCTGCACAATGGGGGATGTCTAGTGTTATTACCGTATCTTTTGTGTTATGTTGATCTTACATTTCTGCAAAACATTGGCAGCCTCTTATGATTCGAATTGCATCATGAAATTGCAACGTGCGCCTTATTGTTTTTTATACTGACTTTATTGCTTGATGACAAGCAAAGGTTCAAGCTTAGGGGAGTTTGATAACACGAAAAGATATAACATTTTCTGCCCGATTTACATAGATTATATTTCCGATTCTTCGATTATTATGTCACATTTTATCTTTTTTTGTAGTATTTGCAACATATTTCAGGTACTTAGCTTTTACAAGGCATAAATTAGAAAAGGAAGAAAAAGAATGGAAAAATGAAGAAGAAATCGATATTAAACAGCAAAACGCAACACAAAGGTGTTACGACCGGGACAAGCTTAGTTTTTGTGCCCCTCGGCACGTCTAATGTTATGACCGGGACAAATATGAATTATGTGCCCCACACCATAATACACACCATGTTCGCCATGATCCATCACAGTTACGAACCTTTCGCCACTGAAGCGCATTAAACGCACGTTCACCTGGACTTTCTCCACGATTCATGAATGAGAATTATGGGAGGTTTCCTATTTTTTCTCACCATTTGGAATATATATATATATATATATATATATATATATATATATATATATATATATATATATATATATATATATATATATATATATATATATATATATATATATATATATATATATATATATATATATATATATTGAAGTAGTTACCAAAGATGAATCTCTCTCTCTCCTCTCGCACCTTGAACAATTGTTACGCAGTATTATTACTTTCAATTTCACTTTCTCTGTTGAGCATTATTTTATTTGTATTTTGTTTTGATATTTTCCAGTTTAGATTTCCAGCATTAATTTTCCACTTTTTGTAGTATTCCATAAGCAATAAAAAACCCACCATCAAAGCAGTATTTTTCTACATCGGAGAAATACTGCAACACTCGTTTGTTTCCAGACTTCCAGAATTTTCTTAGGATTATTTTAATTTAGTTCGAGTTATTTTTACTACAAGTCACTCTTGCCGGCTTGTGGAGGACACACATTTTTTGGAATTAATCTCTTTGTTATTCACTTTCAGGTTCTTATTTTAATAAGCATAATTTATTTATTTCCTACCATGCATGCGTTGTTGAATTTAAGTTTAATTTTATGTTGTTCTGCAATAATATTATGTCTGGCTAGATTCCATGATACCGGTATGTAGAACTTAACCGAAAGGATTCGGTAATTAATTGGCATTATTAATTATTACAAAAACACTTTTCTGGTTTTAATTTCCAATAGAATATTTAATTGTTTTTGTACGGAAGTAAGAGACAATCTAAGGTTAATATCAACAGAACGAATGTTTGAGGTATTAACCACATAGTGGTTGTTAAAACATTAATTTTAAAAATAGCGTAAGCGCTTTAAAGTTAATTGGTCCTTATTTGTTTTCAAAAAATACTTTTGAGTTTTAAATGAAATAGCGGAAGTGCTCATTTCGAGCTTAACTGATATGACAAAATTCAATAGAACGGAAGTTTGAGACGAAGGTTTTTAAACTAATAGTTTCACCAAAACCATGTTTTAATACTAAAAACAAATGCCAATGACTTACTGAATCCCTTAAGTTGACAAAATACATACCGGTGTCCCGTTATTAATTATTAAATTTTAGTTAATTCCCGATCAAACCCAAACGCCTAAATTTATAATTAGCCTTAGCTTTACATAGTAACCCTTAGATAACAGTAGTTTTGACCATCAATCCTTGTGGGTTCGATATCTTTTAAAACTATATGATAGACTGTGCACTTGCAGTCATTACACCCGATAGACCTATAAAGTCGCGATCAGAGTGCCATTATTTCTTGCTGACCTTTGGCTAGGTTGAGGAGAGTCTCTTGGAATTGTGCGTGTTGAGTTTACAGATCTTTGACGGTTTTCTCTAGAGCCATCTTATACTGAAATAAGCAGTAAAAAGATGAGGAAATCTTTATCATAAAAACTTCTTATGATATGATGCATGCTATGCAGATGCAGTGTTTTCAAGGACCTTAAGGAATTTAAATTTTCTAGATAAAAAGGAAACAAACACAATAATTGTATTAATGAGTTCAAAGATTACAAATGCCCCTTGGGCTTACAATGAAAAAAAGAAAAAAGGTCTCAAAGAGACAACAAAATAGACTCCTAAAACAAAAGACTATAGTCTCCCACGGGCGCTTCCTCTTTGGTGCAATGTAGGCATTCAAGTTTTGCTCCTCGTGATGTTTCCTTGTAAGCTCCAACACTTTCTTCTCGTTTGCGAGGAATTGAGCTTCAAAGGTGTCTCGTTCCCCCTTGAGTTGAATCCACAATCTTTGTAATTATTCAAGGTCGGTAGGCATATCCGAATGAAGAATAGTATAAGAAGTTTCTTCCTCAACAACACGCTTCACAACTATTGGTAGGATGGCAGGATATGGCATCGTGAGGCTTTGAGCGCGAGCTTGCACCCATTTGAGATAAGGCTCCAAAGGAATGGATTTCTTATTCCCCAGAGTCTTGCTATCAACCTTGTTCACTATGCCTCAAGCATCTACAAACCTTTGACGATATCCTTGGACATTGTTCTCATAGCCGAACACAATACCATTGATAAGTGCATCATTAGGACTATCTCTTCTAGCATAGCCAAATTACCGTAGAACTAGTGAAAGGTTATAAGTAATACCTCCCCTAATGCCAAAGAGTGGAACATTAGGGAACTCCTCACAACGGTCAATGATATTAATGTTCTCTAGAGATCGGGAACACCAACGATATCTGAATGAGAAAGTGACATCAACCTTTGAGACCACGTCAAGCCTTGTTCATTCTTCAATACTGATTAAGGAAGGTGCAAAATAAACCATCTAGACAACAAAGGTATGCAACACATAAGAGCTCCTCGCTTCCTCATAGTGCAAACATGAAGACAATGTAGAATGTCTCCAAGCAAAGTAGGCATGGGGTTACGAGAAAGAAAAATCTTGACAACATTATCATCTATGAGTTGGTCTGGATTAGGGAACAAAAACAAACCATAGATTAGAAGAGCCAAGACATCTTAAAAAGCTTAAAAATCCATATCTTTCCAAAACAGTCAAGCCTTCTATATCAGGAACTTGGTTAGAAACCCTCGACTCTACTCCTTGTTTCCTAATTAACTATAATGTCAGATCTCTTCAAATGCAAGGCCTTGACAATAACTTAAAGCTTTGGAGTTTCCTCTAAACCGGTGAATGGTATTTGAACAATCACAGGCACTCCTAATAGTTGAGAGAATTCATCCAATGTGGGTACCAATTGGTAATCGGGAAAGGTGAAGAATGATGCATAGGATCAAAGAACTGAAAGAGCACACACATCATTTATTCTTGAAATCTTGAGGTAGCCAAACTGAGAAGTCGACCATATCCTTTGGTGAAGGGAGAATATTCAGGAACCCATGATGCTAACTCTTTGAGTTGAGGAGACACTTTTACGAAGCTGACTCAAATGGTATTTCTACGAGCGAAAGCCATATCCTACAAAACAGAATAAAGATAAATTCCTAGATCCTTGGAATGGTTAGTGAGAATGCTATGGCATGATGTCATGATGTTTATGATGTTTATGATGTCATGAAAAATTAATTACAAATAAATCACACAATGATCTTAGGTTTAGACTTGCATGGGGTTTATAGGTAAGTACCCTCTTGAAGTTTAGTTTGTTCAACCTATTCTAAAAAAAGGTAACCAGGATCAAGGAATCTCAATATCATTGATATTTCTTCATAGGGCATTATTTCAACATAATCAATCTTTTCTTGCAGCCAAAATATCCCAAAAGTTTGATATCAATGAGTGTAGTATCAAGTAACAACCAACTTCAGTCTTGCACCAAAGCTGGCTATCTCACTACTTTCTAATGGCCAAGTTGTTCAACTAAGTTTCTATGGTCAGTTAATGCATCATGAAACCACTCAGTGACCCTGTATTCTCCTTAATTTAACTTAACGGGCATCGATACCCACAAATGTGTCGCACTAACATAGCTATCACTTTAACCATATTGGTCTACGCCGTAAAGTTTCCATGATCTATTGCTACTTACCTAGTATGCCCCAGATCCAGGTATAATATCTTTACAAGTAATAAACCCAAGCATTACCCATAAATGTAAAGCAAACAAGGAAAACATAATAAAGCAAATAAAGGTGATCTAACTCTTAAAGTAACCCCACTTTTAGTTTATATGTCCCCAGCAGAGTCGCTAGTTCTGTGATACGGCGAGAGAACTACTTGGGTGTTTTTGCGTTTTATCGCAAATGTTGCAGATAGTAAGAGTCGCCACAGACTTTTCTTTTATCCAGTAAAGGAAAGGGTGAAAAGAACAAGAAAGACCTTTTGATAATTTTCTTGAGTTCGGGAGGTAGGTTATGAAAAGAGAAGGTGTTAGCACCTTTTTCATCCGTAGTTATCTACGGGCTCTTAATTGCTTGATCACTTTGAAATGTTTTGTGTTTGTGTAAGTTTGAAGATATTTTGAAAATTCCTAATTTTTGGAAAACTTTGTAATGATTCTCGTATCGTTGAGAATGTATACAAAGTGTTGGTTTTGAAAATATTTGTTGAAAGGGAATGTTTGGAAAGATGTTTTGAAGATGCCAATGAAAGGAAATTTTGTAATGATTCTCGTATCGTTGAGAATGTATATAAAATGTTTGTTTGAAAAGTGTTTTGAAAGTGTGAGGTGTAAATGGTTTTGTTTGTGAGCAAGCAATTACGAGCAATCTACCTACTCAAAAAGTCTTTGTTCTTTTCCTCCTCCTTTAGATAGTGCTTGCATACCATTTAGCTGGTAGAAGCTTTATCATTGGATGTGAGGGACAGGTGTGGGTCATTGAACAGTCATAGAAGGCAACTTGTAAGATGGTTTAGCAATTTATCATAAGGGTCTAAGATCGTTTAGAGAAGGCAACATTGAAGAGTCATCGAGGGACTACAATCTTTTAATCGAGGGTCTTTGCTAAAACATCCCACATTCGAGGGACATGATTGTTTATATTGGAGGTAACAAGTGTGGGTTACCCTAGAGGTGTAAGTGGGCAAAATGTGTTTGATTTCATGTATTTATCTTGAATTAGGGTTTTCTAGTATTGATTTTAAGTCTTGTCATACAAGCCCTAATTACTAGCAATAATATGGAAAGCAATAAATTGCAGAAATTAAATATCCTACTTTATTACAATATTTTTGGGAATGAGGAATACAAATTTACAAATGGGGATTATAAAGCAATAAAACCATAATTACTATTACAAACCATATACATGAATAATAATGCGAAATAATAAAATGTGCGAGAATAATGTAAAGTGTAGAAAAGAAAGAAGGAATTGTTTTTGATGAATTTTTGATAGAAAAGATTTTATAGTTAACCTAATTAAACTAATTAATTAAAAAGAAGTTAATTAATTATTTAATAAAACCTAAAGCTTAATTTAATTAAGAAGAAAATTAAATAAGCTTCAGTCTAATTTAATTTTAATTCTAAAAGAAATTAATTTGTTAAGAAAATGTTTTTAGGTCTTTTTTGTTTAAAGGAAATAAATAAGGTGAAAATAAAAGAAGATTAGAAAATTATTTAAGAAAAATGTATTTTTTTAATATTTTTTGTTAACATAAAATAATAAAATAAATAAATAAAATAAGTAAAAAAATATAAAAGAAAAAAAGGTTGGACCTGTAATGTTTGAAAACTAATTAGGGGGTGGAAAAGTAATTTTTGGTTTAGGCCCAAACATAGTTTTTGTTTTAAAAAATAAAATAAAATGGAAAAATGGGCTTGTTGCTGTAAGCAGATTGGGATTGTGTTGAAGAGAAAAGGTTGAGGCTCAAAGATGGAGGGCCCAGGCGCACTTGTGAGTGAGAAAAGGAGAAAAATAATATGTAAAAAATCAAAAGAGTACCGTTGGGGCTCGAACCCAAGTCCTTACAGATCAATGCCTTATACGGGCAGGCTCTGCCACTGTGGTGGCTTGTACATCGGGTATTATAATAACAACCAATAAATTTAAAATAAACCAAGTTCTGAACATGTCATCTTCTTCTTCCTCACGCCAGAAGCCATTGTTACATATTTGAATTTTGTAACTTGCTCATTTCTCAATCATTTCAGAAATTGTAAACATCAAACTTGTTAGAAATTTCATCACGGTTCAAACCATGTGAATAACTAAAGCTATAGATCAAAGATGAACTCAAATTTTATCTGGTACAAAATTTTGACCTAATTTTTCTGTTACTTTAAACTTAAAATTCACATCACTCAGGCAATATAAATGAAATCTATGGACATGGTTAGCTTCAGGGCAATGATATCTATATTTTATATTTTAAAATCTAACACAAATGATGCTTGTATAAGGATTTGAAAGTTCAGAAAACTTACCTTGAAAGTGAGAATCGTGTTTTGAGTTTGAGCACTCCTAGAGGTGTGGTGATGATTTGAATAGCTTTAGTGGACTTTTAGGAAGTCAAGTTGAGAGTTATTGAATCTTCTTGGAGAAGTCAAGTTGCAGAACTGAGTTCTGAAAATGGTGAATGGTGATGGAGGTGTTACATAAGTGATTTAAGTGTTTGGATCACTTATATATGATGTATAGATGATGTTTGAAGGATTAAAATGAAAAACGCACGAGTGGATTTGAAGTTTGAGATTCAAAGTAAGAAATGGCAAGTTTTGGTGCTTTTATTGCAATTTCTAGTTTGAGGGAGTTTGAGGGAGTTAGAAGGCTTATAAAATCGTGTTTTAGGTTTAAAATAACCTCTCTATTTATAGGCAAGAGGCTTGGAAGCTTGGAAGCATCAGCAACAAAAGATCACATGTTATGGTATTGAAACTTGATTTTGAAGAAAGCTTGACAAACATGGTTTCAATGCATAGTACAAGGGCTTGCATGGTGGATATAGTCTTTAAACATGTTGCTTCTGAGCATACATGTTGAGTGTGTTCAGAACAAACAATTTAGAGGCTCAAGACAAGTTGACTTTGTGATTAAAGTCACTTTTCCAAAATGGAAGTGTGAACTTTCTTCCCCAAATGGCATGATCACTGGGACAAAGGCTCAAACTCTTGGATCATAGCTCAATTAGTTGTGTAAACATCTGATTATGGGTAGATTTGCAAGTCAAGAGGCCCGCAAAGAAATATTATGCAGCATAATTATGGATTAGATCATGTGTTCATCAAGAACATGACTTGTAATTCAAGAATGGATGCTTAACTTCTTCTCTTCGATTATCCTAGATAAAAAATGATATCTTCAAGTTATTTGACATTTTGGAATTCTTGAAAATTTTTCTAAAACCTTCATGATGACCATTTTGACAAAATCAAACTGGAACTAGGTGAAAATTGGTCAAGAAGTTAGGTCAAAAATCTGCCTAAACTAGTTGAAAATTTCACTTAAGTGTTTTATGAAAAATGTCATTACTTCATGGGCTTATATCTTCAAATCTAAGAATTTTTGGGACATCAACCCTCTAATGAAAATTTATAGAGTTCAAAAATATCTACAACTTTCATGTTGAATTTTTTCCTTGAATCATCTTGCATCTTAGTGAAAAATTGTCATGAAGTAATGAATTTATCAAGTATAAAAACACTTAGAAATTTCCTAAGTCGTAGAAATCTTGACTTTTTTATTGACTTTTTGACTTTCTTGATTCTTGATGATCAAGTTTGATATTTTTGAATGTCTTGATGAATCTTGATCTTTGAAATTCAATGTTGATCAAAAAGTCAAAGTTTGACTTTTTGTGTATCAGTTGACTTTTCATCAGTTGATCAAATTTCAACTATCAATTCATTGATCTTGATAAATGATTTGAGACATGAAGTTAGATAAATATATTATGTTTGAGTCCTTGAGATAATTCCTCAAGCCATTAGGTCATGTACTTGGTGAAAAGTCAATGATCAGTCATTCTCAATAAAAACCCTAATCTTGACAAGTTTGCCCCTTTGATGATTTAAGGGATTTTCTTGAGGAATTTATCAATACTTGACCAATTGATGGATATGTCTTAAAAATGTTTATGTTGGTAAAAAATTATGAAGTTTGACTGTATATTGACCATATTTGACTTTTTACCCAATACAGTTGCTTTTCAGTCATCTGAGCAATTGACTGAGCAAATTTGTGGTGCAAGACTTGAAACTTGGTATGAGCAATCTTAGAGACCTATAATGAACCATGAAATTCATTTGAAGCATTAAAAGTCAATTTGTCCTTGATAAAAACAAAACCTTAATTTGGAGGCTCAGTGCTTAAGAGGTGAGCTTATTTGATCAAACTTTTGGAACTTCTTGAGCATTTGAGATCTTTTGTGAGAAATGTCTTGAGAATATATAGGGAAAATTTTGGGGTACAACATAGACCATACAATGACTTTTTAAATTTAAAAACATGTTGTGGAAACTTAGTACTTTCAAAACCTGGAGGTTGGTGTACATATACCTCTTCAGAAAGAGAATTGATTTTAACTTGGTGACTAAAGTAAAGGTTTTGTTGTAGTCAATACCTTTTTGTTAACTATAACCTTGTGCAACCAGTCGTGCCTTGTTTCTGACAACTTCTCCATTCTCATTTAGTTTATTTTAGAAGACCCACTTGGTTCCAATAACATGAGTCCCTTTAGGCTTAGGTACCAGATTCCAAACATCATTTCTAGAGAACTAATTCAGCTCTTCTTGCATTGCCATAATCCATTCATTATCTTGAAATTCTTCTTGAAAATAAGTTGGTTCTATCAGAGACACCAATCCCAGAAGTGTTTCCTTATATTATTTGAATATGGCTCATGTTCTAACAGGTTAAGCTTTATCTCCCATAATCAAATCTTCAGATAAGGCTTGTCTTTGCCTTTGTCTTTTTTGGACTGATGAACATTCAGGTACTTCTGATGTATCATCATTTCTATTGGAAAATTTATCTTCAAAATCTTTAGCCTTTTCTGAAGAACCTGCAAGGTTTATTTCTAGATCTGCAAAGTTCTCAAATAGCTTTGACTTTTCTGGGTCAAGCTTATCGTCAAACTAAACATGAATTGATTCCTCCACAATACATGTTTCTGTATTGTATACTATGTAGCCCTTAGAGAATTCTGAGTATCCCAACATAATACACTTCTCTGTTTAGAGTAAAACTTGTTTAGATTCTTTTTAGAGTTCAGAATAAAACAAGAGCATCCAAAAGGATAGAAATAAGAAATATTGGGTTTTCTTCCTTTATGCAATTCATAAGGAGTCTTTTCCAGAATCGGTCTTATGGAGATTCTATTCTTAATATAACAAATTGTATTCACAACTTATGTCTAAAAGTGCTTAGCCACATTAGTTTCATTTATCATGTTTCTGGCCATTTCTCGCAATGTCCTATTCTTTCTCTCTCTACAACTCCATTTTGATGTGGAGTTCTAGGGCAGGATAAATCATGAGATATGCCATTAGAATAAACAAATTACTTAAAATGTTTATTTTCAATCTCTCCACCATGATCACTTTTGAATCTAATAATTTTAGAATCAAATTCATTTTGCACTTTAGAAGATAAGCTAGTCAATTTAGAATATGACTCATTCTTGTGACTTAGAAATATCACCCATGTCTAATAAATATAGTCATTTACGATAACAAGTCCATACTTCTTACCATTGAATGATGCAATTTTAAGGGGACCAAACAAGTCAATATGTAGAAGCTCCACAAGTCTGGAGGTAGAGACAACATTTTTAGACTTGAAAGAAGTTTTAGAAAACTTGCCTTTCTGACATGCTTCACGAAGAGAATCTGACGTAAACTTCAGCTTAGGTAGGCCTCTGCCTAACTCAAGTTTACTTAGATAAGATATTCTTCTCATACTAATATGAACCAAGAGTCTATACCATACCCATAACTCTTTGTTTATAGACATTAAGCATTTTACATCTTGGTTTTTAAGGTCAAAAAGCTTTATTTTATAAATGTTGTTTTTCCTCTTTCCAGTGAAGAGAACTGTGCCATCTTTCTAACTAACATCCTTACATGATTTTTGATTAAAAATAATGTCATAACCGTTATCACTCAATTGACTTATAGATAGTAAATTATGCATTAAACCCTCAAAATATTGTACATTAGATATAGAAGGAAGAGATACATTACCAAATATTCTAGATCCTTTTATTTTTCCTTTTTGGTCTCATCCAAAACCAACATACCCAGCATCTTTAAGTTCCAGGTTTTGGAACATATGCTTTCTTCCCGTCATGTGATGTGTGCATCCAGAGTCCAGGTACCATAACTGGTGTTTTAACTCTGCTCCGAAAGATATCTGTAACATATACTATTTTATCTTTTTGTTCCTAAAATCGTTTGGGTCCATTAGAATTAGTTTTCACAGAGTTTCTAATAAACTTGGATTTCTATGCATCATTATATTTTTGTGTATATGCAGATGCGTAAATATAAGAAAAAGGAGATCAGGGTTTGATAATCATAAACATAACCAATTTCTCTTTTCCCATTATGACTGACACCATAGATCATGGAATCCATTTTGCTTCTATCTATACATTTGTTTAAGAGTTTTTATAATTCCTTATCATATTTATATAAGATTGTTTCAGAAGATGAAGGAGCTTTAGAAAGAGTTTCTTCAAGTTTTAAACTTTTTATTTAGAAAAGCATTTTCTTTTTCTAAAATAAGATTGTCTCCTTTTTGCTCAGAAACTTCTTTCTCTAGCTTACCATATTCTTCAATTTCATATTCACGAACCTTCTGTAAATTCTTAAATTTTCGTTGAAGTTTCTGATACCTACTCAGAGATTTTGACATATATATTTCTAAATCAACACGAGAAAGTTCAGAAAATACCTCTTCTGAGTCAGACTCGGTTTCTGTGGTGTTTTCTTCTGACGCAGTAACCATGAATACAATGTTAGCATGCTCTTATTTAGATTATGATCCTTCAGAGTCTGATTCGTCCCATGTTTCCATGAGAACTTTCTTCTTGCCATTGAAACTACTTTTCTTGAAGCTTTCTTTTCTAGTGCCTTCATTCTCGAGCGTTGGACATTCATTTTTGTAGTGTCTAGGCTCCTTGCACTCGTAACATATTACTTTCTTGCTTGCTCTTCCTCTAGCACATGTTTCTGGATTATCTCCTCTATTTATGGTTCCTCTGAAGTTGTTTTGTCTTTTCTTCTAGAGTTGTTTGACTCTTCTAGGCCAAAAGGACAATTCATCTTCGTCATCAGAAACTTCATTGTTAGAATATTCTACTTCTTCAGCTTGGAAGGCTTTGTACTTTTCTGACTTGGGTTTTTATGATCTTGATCTTAGAGCAACATATTTGCCTCTTTTCTGGGGATCATCTTCCTATAACTCTATTTCATGACTCTTAAGAGAGATAATTAACTCTTCAAGAGTTATGTATTTCAGATTGTTAGCCAACTTCAACACAGTAACCATTGGTCTCCATCTTTTGGTAAGACTTCTGATGATCTTTTTGACATGATCAATTGTAGAGTAACCCTTGTCTAGAACCTTATGTCCTACTAATAAGGGTTGAAACCTTAAGAACATAGTCTCAATCCTTTCTTCTTCTTCCATCTTGAAAGCCTCATATTTCTGGATTAAGGCCATAGTCTTAGTTTCCTTGACATTAGTATTTCCTTCATGTGTCATTCTTAACTAATTAGAATATCCTTTGTTGTTTCTCTATTAGTGATATTCTCATATTCATTGTAATAAATAACATTTAGAACAATAGTTCTGGCTTTGTGGTTATTCTTGAGATCACGCTTTTGTGCATCATTCATTCTATTTCTGGGAATGGGAATACCAATCGCACTAACCGGTGCCTCAAATCCATTTGTGAAAATATCCCAAAGATCTATATTATAGCCTAGAAAGAAACTTTCTAGTCTATCAATCAATTAGTGAAATTTATCCCCATCAAATACAGGAGGTTTAGCATTGTAACTATCTCTTTTGTTTGTATGAGAAGCAGCCATAAAGTTTTTCTCACACTAGATCTCTCTACATGGTTTAGTGTTTGAATGGAAAATCAATAATAGAGTCAAAACTCTGATACCAATTGAAGGTTGATAAAAACACAAGAAAGGGGGGGTTTGAATTGGGTTTTTTAAAACTTTTTCTTTAGAAATGCTTCTCACAAACAATCAAGATACACAAGCTAAGAAGGAAATGTGACACAATTGATTTATACAAGTTCACCTTAAACAAGGCTACTCTTGTCTACCTTCCAAGGTGGTTTTCTCTCAAAAAGGACTTCATCCACTAATCTTGAAAGATTACAACAAATTTCTAAGAGTTTATAAAAACACCTTATCCCTCTCAAGTATACAGACTATCACTTAGTCACTCGAGGAAATCAAATCTAAAAAGATTTACAATCAAACATTATTTACAAAAATATATGCATTGTTATCATCAAAACAAGAGAATATATGCAGAACCAAATCTTGTTCTAACACAAAGTTCTCTCAAACTTTCTCTCATTTTCAGAGCTTCAATTCTATCTTTTCTCTAGTTTTTCTTGAGCTCTCTTAATTGAATCTTCATCAAGGAACTTTATATGAACTATTGTATGCAAATTTAAGCAGGAATCACTCTTCAATTGCTTAGTCCAAGTCCAGTTTTCACACGAAGAAGATGAAGGTGGAGTGAAAGTTTTAGAAGGTTTCAACACAAACTAATCACATATTCATCTTCCTAAAGATCTAAGGAAGCTTAATCTCTGGTTTTCTCATCATAATCGCACTTGAAGAGAGGCAACGAACTTACTCTGTTAGGTATCATCTGAAAGTCTTATATCTTCACATTTTAGGTTCCATTTTCATTCGTTTTTGTTGCTAAAAGCATGCTTGGGAATTTATGGGCTGAATTCTAACTTGTTAGGCTTTGTTTGTACATGTTTTGTGATTTAATTTCATGATTGTTTCGTTACGGTTTCTGAATGATTCACTAACTGCTTGAGTTTTAGTAATAATTTGAGGAAACTAATGCTTGATTCGTGTTAAGTGGTTGATTTCGAGTCTAGGTGATATCTTGTTTTTTATTTCTGTAGGTTGGAACAACCGTCGCCACCTCCAGCATGGTGGTTAGATCGCCTGAGAAGTAGAAGTTTATTGGGGTTTGTTATGCGCATTTTATGAATTAAAAATGTTTAGGTGGTTGTGTGTGATTGGTTCAACGTGTTATTTTTGTTTTATTTGATATTTTTCCAGAAAATTGGAAAATTGAGAATGTTTGGAAATCGTTTGGATTGAATTTACTTGGGCATGCGTATCCATGCCATCCACACCCCTCCTCTTTGTCCCATTCACGCGTTTTAACTTGTTCCTACTGTAATTTGTCTTTCAGATTCACACCCCGTGGCTCCTTTGGTTTATTTTTATTTTGCTTTGAATTTTTAATTTCTTTAGGTATTAAAAAATGATAAAACTATGTAATTGATATTTTATGACTTCTTCTTTAAATCTTTGATTTTATTTTACTTTTTTCCTCTTTATTCTATTTTGTCATGAGACTTTAATTCATTTGATGCATGATTTTATAAGTGTTTTTGAACCATGAACCTTGCTTTCTTGAGACTTTATTTTGATTATTGAATGTCATGCCTTTGATAAGAAATTTTTGAAGAGTGCTTGAGATGTTGACCTATAATTAAGACCTTTCTTTTGTTGAAATCTTTTGAGCTTTGTGCCACTTAATTTATTGAATCTTTCACCATGCTTCTAAGTGATTTATCTTGAGTTATGCTTTGATGTTTTGACCTATTCTTGATGACTCTTCTTGTGGACTAGCATGAATCCTCTTGATGCATGAATACATGATAATATGTTTGAATACTTGAATGTTTATTCATTTGTTGCAATTAGTTGTCTTGGTTTGAAACCCTAATGCATGAGCCTTATAAGTCTGAATCCTAATGACATGAACCAATTTCCATGCTCTTGATACTTTGCCATAATGCTTGAGTTGATACTTTTAAAGATTTGAAATGATTAATCTTGAAGTTAATTGAGCTGATTTCTTTTGAATTCATTTGTTGAATGTCATGATGTCTTGATTTTGTTAAATCCATGGTTTTAGGTTTGGCATGAATTTGGCAAAAATATGGTTCTGGGCTGATGTTAAGCAACATGTCACAACATCTTGACCAATTGTCATGATAGGTTCTGCTGTAATGTGTATCAGACAGATGTTAAGTCAGATGTCTTGATATCTTGGCATGTTTTGTAGTAGGCACTGTTGTTTTGTTTCCTTGAAGATTTGATTGAAAATTATGAGATTCTGGAATATTTTAGTACTCATATAGGCGAGACAAATCAAGGATATTTTAAGAACACATGTAGATTTGATTTGTTTCATTAAAAAGAATCTTGAAAACTTTTTAGGAAACTTTAAAATATTTGTTCCTATTTTTATGTGAAGATCTTGCAGCTGATTTAAAAAGTGAATATTTAATTTGATTTGAAGAGTCCAAGCCCATTCTGCAAGAGTCTATAAATAAGGACTTGCTAGACCTAAAATAGCAAGCATTCACATAGAAGAAACCGTGGGTGTAACATAAGGATTAAGGTTTTGGGAGTCTTTTAAGATCTTAGTGTTTGTGTTCTTTGTATATCACTCGTGTATATTTTGATGCATTTAGTTTTACTGGTTGTTACTTGATTTTATATCTAGTTATTATTCTCACTCATGAGCTTTTAAGCAAACAGTTGAATATTGTTCTTGGTTAAAGCTTTTAAGAAAAACTGAGTATTGTTTATTTGAAGTGTAATCTTATGTTGGGTTTTAAGTCTATTCATAAGGTTTGTGGCTATAGGTATCAATACGATGATTGAAAGTGAGAGGGGGTTCTCATATTTAGTGGTCTCTAGGTAGAAGCTGCACAAGGTAGTGATTAGGCGAGAAGTTGTAAACTAGGGATGGTTTAGCTTTAAACTAATACTATCTTATGGATTTCCTTCTTGTCTTGGCAGCCCTCATAGTAGGTGATGTTGCACTGAATCTGGTTAACAATTGATTGTGTTGTTTAATTTTCTACAATTGATCTTTCTGCATAATTTGTGGTTTTCTTTCAACAGATGTCATAACATTTGTCCCGACAGCGTGTTCTTATGTTAAGACATAAATCTTGACATTTTTATTGCAAGTGCCAGAATTTCAATTGGCATCAGAGCATACACCCTAATTTGTCTATGGGGTGAGCTCCAGGCAGAATATTTTTGGGTACTATGGATAAAGAAGGAAGATACAACAACAGACCACCTCTGTTAGATGGTTCCAATTATGATTTGTGGAAAGTTATAATGGTGGATTTTTTGAAGTCCATGGAACACAAAGCTTGGAAGGCTATTTTAAAAGGATGGGAACATCCTATTAATAAGGAAAAAGATGAGAATGTGTCTTTAAAGCCAGAGGAAGATTGGAATGATGAGGATGATACATTAGCTCTTGGAAATTCCAAAGCCTTGAATGCTTTATTCAATGGAGTAGAAAAGAATGTGTTCAGGTTGATTAATATATGTAGTGTAGATGAGGATTCTATTCTGATGAAGGGCATTAGATCTAAAGACAACTGTTATCTATGGGAAAATCATATAACTGCTTTTTCTTCCACATGCCTTATAGGTCATGAAGAAGAAGTTAAGTTGTCACACCAAAAGCTTGGACATATTAATATAAAAGGAATGGTGGAGATTTTATCTGAAGGAGTTATAAAGGGAATACCATAACTCAAAATTGGAGAAGGTAAATTCTAAAGTGAGTGTGAAATTAGAAAGAAAACCATGATGTCACACCCGATGTTGCAACATCAGACTACTTCCAAAGTGTTGGAATTTCTTCATATGGATATAATGAGACCTATGCAGATAGATAGTCTGGGAGGAAAAATGTATGTTTATGTGGTTTTAGATGACTTTTTTGGGTATACTTGGATGAACATTCTTAGAGAAAAATCAGATGCTTTTGAAGTATTCAAAAATCTATATCTAAACATTCAAGAGGAGAAGAATAATGGGATTGTCAAGATCAAAAGTGAACATGACAAGGAGTTTGAGAATGCAAAATTATCTGAATTTTGTGTTTCAATTATTCATAAGATCTCTTGTTACATCACTTTTATGCAAAGTGGAATTGTTGAGCAAGAGACTCGGGCTATACAAGAATCATCTAGAGTTATGCTTTCTACCAAGCAATTACCATTGGAGTTTTGGGATGAAGCTGTAACACCCTAATATTTAAAGTTATATATTTAATTAGTTTATTTTGAACATTTGTGAATCATTAGTGATTATGTGAATTATACATGTTATGTTGTGGGGTAGAGTTGAATTTAGGAGAATATGAGTAATTTTATAATTTAGATAATTAGTTGATAATTATTTATTATTATTATTAATATTGAAATTGAATAATATTGGTGTAGAAACATTGGGTGGCAAGGTTGTAATTAGTGATGTATGTAGGATTAGCTTTGGGTTTTTGTGATGAATTTGAATTGTGATGAATATATGATGTGTCTATAATAAGATTGATGAAAGTATGACGTGGTTTTGCAATGATTTGATGAATATGATGCATATAATAATGTGTTGTTGCTGTATGATGAAACCATGTTGAGTTATATGAAATTTGGACTGTATTGGTGTGGAAATCGCATGGAAGTTGGGACTGGTTTGTGCAGAAAATCACAACAGGAAGTTTCTATCACAAAGCCAACACCGAATGAGACATCTGCATCACCGGACGAGATTCTTTGCCCAAGCTCTGTCCGGCGAGACAACTGGCGAGGGAAGGGGGAATTTTGAATACTCCTTGTTTTTAAGCAAAGTGCCCCGGCTTTGTCGGCTGAGCACTGGGCGAGAGGATCGTCTCCTCTACATCGTTGGGCGAGCCTTAATGCAAAGGTCAGCTTTTTCGGGCGAGCCTCAAGCGAGCCAAACTGGTTGCATTTTTGAAAAGGTCGTAATGTGAGTTTTAGACTCTGTTCGATGCGTCATTCGAAGCCTTGGAAAGTTAATGCGATGAGATATATTTTGGTGGAATAAAATGAGTAAAATGATGTATTTTTCCAGTATCTATGTGTAATATGGTGGCAGAACTGACTTGTTTATTGTGTTTGCTCACAAATGTTGCAAATAGCAAGAGTCGCCACCGACTTTTCTGTTATCCAATAAAGAAAAGGGTGAAAAGAACAGGAAACACCTTTTGAGATATTTTCTTGAATTTGGGGGGTAGGTTATGAAAAGGGAAGGTGTTAGCACCATTTTAATCTGTAGTTATCTACGTGCTCTTAATTGCAAGCTCACCTTAAAATGCTTTGTGTTTGTGTAAGTTTGAAAATATTTTGAAAAACACCTTAGTTCGGTAAACTTTGCAATGATTCACGTATCGTTGAGAATGTATACAAAGTGTTGGTTTTGAAAATATTTATTAAAAAGGGAATGTTTTGAAAGATGTTTTGAAGATGCCAATGTAAGGTAGTTTTGTAATGATTCTCATATATTTGAGAATGTATACAAAATGTTTGTTTGAAAAGTGTTTTGAAAGTGTGAAGTGTGGAAATGGTTTTGTTTATGAGCAAGCAATTACGAGAAATCTACTTACTCAAAAAGTCTTTTTTTTCTTTTCCTCCTCCTTTATATAGTGCTTTTCTACCATTAGTTAGTAGGAAGCAATATCATTGGAAATGAGGGACGAGCGTGGGCCTTCATATAGTCATAAAAGGCAACTTGTAAGAATGTTTTTAGCAATTTTCATAAGGGACTAAGATCATTTACCGAAGGCAACATTGAAGGGTCATCGGGGGACTACAATCTTTTAATCTAGGGTCTTTTTCTAAAACATCTCACGTTCGAGGGACATGACTGTTTTTATTCGACGAAACAAGTGTGGATTACCCTAGAGGTGCATGTGTGAAAAGTGTGTTTGATTTCATGTATATTATCTTGAATTAGGGTTTTCTATGGTTTAGTTTTAATCTTTTCATGCAAACCCTAATTTCTAGCAATAATAAGGAAAGTCATAAATTGTGAAATTTAAATGTCCTACGCCATTACAACACTTTGGGAATGGGGGGTATAATTTTGTGAATAGGGGGAGAAAAGTAATAAACCCTAATTACTATTACAAACCATTGATCAAGAATAATAATATAATGTACAAAATGTAAAGAGGAAGGAGAAATTACATTTTAGGGTTCTTGATAGAAAAAGGTTTAATGTTAACCTAATTAAATTAATTAAATTTAATTACAAGAAAAGTTAATTAATTATTAACAAGACCTAAAATTTAAGTTAATTAACTTAATCAATTTAAAAGGAAAATTAAATGACAAAACCTAACTCTAATTTAATTGTTTAGAAAATAAATTTGTTAATGTTAGTTTGGAAAAGAAAATGTTTTATAATGTAAAAAGAAGTAATACAAATATAATTTAATTAACAAAATGAAATAAAGTATTAAACTACTTTTAATTTAATTATTTAAGAAAATAATTTTTTTTGTTAAATAAAGTAAATAAATAAATAGAGAGAAAAATAAAATAAAAGAGAAAATTAGTTGGGTCAGTGTTGTAAAAGAAAACAAGGGGGTGTAAACAATTTTAGGCCCAAAAGATAGTTTTTTTTTTTGCTTTAATCAGAAATAATAAAAATAATAAAAATAATAAAAAATGATCATGGGCCAAAGGTGTTGTGAGGAAGGAGGGGTGGGAAGAACAAAAATAGAAAATAAGGCTAAAACCTAGGAGGCCCAGGCGCGTTTGGAACAAAAAAAGATCAAAAAATTATGAGAAAATATCACAAAATGGGACGATAGGGCTCGAACCCAGGTCCCATAGGTGAAAGGCGCATGTTTTAACCATTGGGGTGGTGATACATCCAATAGTTAAGGCAACAATCACTAAATATATTTTAAACTCGTTTCTGACTGTGCTTTGTCTTCTTCCTCGCGCCAGCCAACAGAATAATATTTTTGAATTTCAAACTTGCTCATTTCTCAACCGAATCAAAAAAATGTAAACATCAAACTTATTATAAATTTTATCACGATTCCAACCATGTAAATAACTAAAGTTATAGATTAAATATGAGCGTGGATTTTTCTTGGTACCTAATACAGACCTAATTTTTTCTGTAACTTCAACTTCAAAATTCGCCTCACTCAGGCAATGTAATTGAAAACTAAAGTAATGGTTAGCTTCAGGGAAATGATGTCTACATTTTTTCTTTACATAAAAACTATTAATGATGCTTGCATGAGGAGTTCAAATTTGAGAAAACTTACCTAAAAATTGGAAATCATATTTGAAGTTTGAGCACTTTTGGAGGTGTTGTGATGATCTGAATAGCTTCACTAGACTCCTAGGAAGCTATTGAAATGCTTACTTTGGATTGAGAGTGGCTGAATCTTCCTGTAGAAGTCAATGTGCAGAGTTGAGTTTTGAAAATGGTGGATGGTGGTGGAGGTGTTACAGAAGTGGTTCAAGTGTTTGGATCACTTTTATATGGTGTATGTATGATGTTTGAATGATTGAAATGGAAAACGCACGAGTGGTTTTGTGTATTTGGAATTCAAAGTTAGAAATGGCACGTTATGGAGTGTTTGGTGCAATTTCTGAGTTCAGGGAGTTTGAGGGAGTTTCAAGGCTTGTGAATTTGTGTGTTAGGTTGCAAAATAGTGTCTCTATTTATAGGGAAAGGTTGGAGAAGCTCAAGTTGATCAGAATTCAAAATCACATGTTAAGCTCAACATGTGATTTTCTTGAAAAATCAAGTTTCGATGCCTTATACCTTTGAGTATAGAGTGGTTAAACACTTTAATCACATTGCTTCTGACCTTTTAGATGGAGTGTGATCAGAGGTAACAAGTGAGAGGCTCGAGAATTTACTTTGTGCATAAATCTTGCTTTTCTAGAATGACAATGTTAACTTTCTTCCAAAAATGGCAAATTGATTTGGACAATGCTTAAACCACTTGGATCATAGCTCAAAAGTTTGTTTAATCCATTAATTATGGGTAGATACACAAGTTAGAAGGCCTGAAAAATAAGATTATGCAGCATACCATTGAGATTGAATTATGTGTTCATTAAGAAAATGACTTGTAATTCAAGGATGGATGCCCAACTTCATCTCTTCGAATATCCTAGATCAAAAATGATATCTTCAAGTTCTTAGAAATTTTTTAAATCTTGAAACATTTTCTACAACCTTCATTTTGACCACTTTGGCTAAATCATCATGAAACTAGGTGAAAATTGATCAAGAAGTTAGGTCAAAACTCTGCCTAAACTTGTTGAAAATTTCACTAAGTGTTTTATGAAAAATGTCATTACTTCATGAGCCTATATCTTCAAATCTAAGCATTTTTTGGAAATCAACCCTAAGGGACAAATTTGTATAATTCATCAATATCTACAACTTTCATGTTGAAAGTTTTCCTTGAATCATCTTGCATCTTGGTGAAAAATTGTCATGACGTAGTAAAATTATCAAGGTTAAAAACACTTGGAAAGTATTAGAAATCTTGAATTTTTTGTTGGCTTTTTTACTTTCTTGGTTCTTGATGATCAAGTTTGATATTTTTGAAGGTCTTGATGAATCTTGATCTTTGAAATTCAATGATGACCAAAAAGTCAAAGTTTGTCTTTTTATGTATCAGTTGATTAAATTTCAACTATCAATCCAATGAGCTTGAGAAATCATTTGAGCCGTGAAATTAGTTCAACATGTTATGTTTGAGTCCTTGAGATTATTCTTCAAGTCATTAGGTCATGTACTAGGTCTAGAATCACTGATCAGTCATTCTCAGTCAAAACCCTAATTTGGTCAATTTTGCCCCTTTGATGATTGCAATGTTTTCTTGAGGAATTGTGATCAACACTTGATAAATTGATGAATATGACTTCAAAATGTTGATGTTGGCCAAAAATCATGAAGTTTGACTGTATATTAACCGCAATTGACTTTTTACCCAATACAGTTGATTTTCAGTCATCTGAGCAATTGACTGAGCAAATTAGTGATGCCAGGCTTGAAACTTGGTATGAGCAATCTTGAAGACCTATAATGAACCATGAAAGTCACTTTAGGTAAGAATCCCCATCATTTGATGTGAAGGGACAGACGTGGGTCATCATATAGTCATGAATGTCAATATTGTGAGATATCTTAGCATTTCTCTTAAGGGACTAAGATCATTTATAAGGCAACATTCGTAGCGTCATCGAGGGACTATGATATTGTATTTTGATTATTTTTGCTAAGATGGCTCACATGCACATCATGACTATTTTTCTCAAAGCAACAAGTGGAGTTAACCCTAGAGGTGTTAGTGTGCAAGTGTGTTTGATTGCACCCATTTTTATCTTTGAGATTAGGGTTTTCTAAGGTTGATTTTTTTATCTTTCCATACACACCCTAATTACTAACATTTATGAAAGCGATAAAATTGCGGAAAATAAATGTTCTATGTTATTACATTATTTGGGGGATGGGGGATACAAATGTACAAATGGGGATTGCAAGAAATTAAACCTAATTATCTATTACAAACCACATTGAATAGCTATGAAGAAAATATATGAAATATGTAAAAGAAAAAAAAGCGTAAAAGAGAGAGAGAGAGAGAATTAATCTTTCGACATCAGGTGTCGAAGCATGTATCGAACCATGCTTATATGCATCGAACATATCCTTCTTTCGACCCTGTAATTCCAAATCGAAGCATAACGTTATGTGTTGAATAACACACCCTTTTACCTTTTGTTTGGGCCTGTAATGCAGTACGTGTCGAAGCCTAAGGCTTTGTGTCGAACCATGCTGTAATTTTTCACTCCAACATTGTTTTATGGTCTGTACATATTAGTTCTTAACATATGATTGACAAGAAAGGAAAACAAACAAAAAGGGTAGTTTCAAAGGAAATGATTATTACAGGTTATCTTCGAAGATGAATCATCAATGATGCTTGAAATAAAGGGTTTAAAGTCAAGAAGACTTACCTTGAATCTAGAATTTGTGTTTCGAACTTGAGTTGCTTCCTTGAATGTTCTTGGGTTTGAAAAAAAAGAACAGAGGTGTTGTGTTTTTTGGTTCTGGGTTCGAAAGAAAAGAACAGAGGTGTTGTGTTTTTTTGGTTCTGGGTTTAAGAGTGTTTTAAGGCTTCAGCTTTTATGTTCTCTCCTCTCTCTTTTTTTTCTTCTCTTCTCCTTTTTCCTTGCCAAAATCCACCCCTTTGTGTGTTGTGAAACAACCTATTTATAGAAGAGTCTTGTTGGGGTTTTGGGGGGGAAAAACAAATAAAATTTGAACTGTTTGGGTATGTTCTTCCATTGCTTTTTTTTTTATGCAGCTCTGATGTGCTAATTTTGTGCAAATATGGGGCTGAGATAATGTAGGCTTGGATTGGATTAGGAGCAGTATAACAGGACTATTTTGTAGCAGTTTTGGAGTATTGTGGCATCTTGGTGTAGGGTTGTTTCATAGCAGTACAACAAAATGTTTTTTTACATGGTTTTAGGCTGTTATGTGGACATGACAACAAGCTTGGTCTTGGCAGCATATAGGAGTTTGTTCAGCAAGCATCTTGAATCTCTAAAAGATATCGAATACTTCATCCTTTCGTTTTGATCACATAGATCCACAACCTTCGACCAAACTCATCAATAGACAAAACAATATTTTTTCCACCAATTGTATGTTCTTAGAATGGACCACATTCATCTTAATGTAACACTTACTTCATCCTTTCATTTTGATCACATAGATGCACAACCTTCAACCAAACTCATCAATAGACAAAACAATATTTGTTTCCACCAATTGTATGTTCTTCAAATGGACCATATTTATCTGAACCTTCGACCAAACTCATCAACAAACAAAACAATATTTGTTTCCACCAATTGTTTGTTCTTCAAATGCACCACATTCATTTGAACCTTCGACCAAACTCATCAACAGACAAAACAATAATTTTTTTCACCAATCGTATGTTCTTCGAATGGACCACATTCATTTGAATGTACCACTTAATTCATCCTTTCATTTTGATCACATAGATCTATAACCTTCAACCAAACTTATCAACAGTTAAAACAACATTTTTTTCCACCAATTGTATGTTCTTCAAATGGACCACGTTCATCTGAACCTTCGACCAAACTCATTAACAAAAACAAAACAATATTTGTTTCCACCAATTGTATGTTCTTTGAATGGACCACATTCATCTGAATGTAACACTTACTTCGTCCTTTTGTTTTGATCACATAGATCCACAACCTTCGACCAAACTCATCAACAGACAAAACAATATGTGTTTCCACCAATTACATGTTCTTTGAATGGACCACATTCATCTGAACCTTCGAACAAACTCATCAACAAACAAAACAATATTTGTTTCCACCAATTGTATATTCTTCGAATGGACCAACATTCATCTTAATGTACCACTTTGAGTATGCAAGATGATCTCATTGGCATAGTCGAAACGAAAGATTTTCTGGATTGCTTTCCTACCAGTAACCATATCTTGAGTAATCAGTTGATTAGGTGGTCAAAAGTTCAAATGTCCAAACATCATATTGCAATTCATAGTGTCGAAACTATGTGTGTCGAATGGTTTAGAGGTGGATCGAAGCAATTTGTTTGAAGGAAGCCATTGCCCAGTTGAAGCTTGTGGATCGAAGCAAGCATGAAGATATACTTGTATTTCATAGTGTCGAAACTATGTGTGTCAAAGGGTTTAGAGGTGGATTGGAGCAGGTTGTTCGAAGGAAGCCATTTCCAAGTCAAAACTTGGGGATCAAACCAAGCTTGGTCTTCTTCGACTTGTGAAAATCTGCCAACCACTCTTTTCGATCAGTTATGTGGTTCAATTAGCCTGAACCAGATTTTGAATTTGACATGGTTATCTGCAACTGCACATCTTTTTTTATCTTCTTTTACCTTTCGACAGTTTCCTCTTCCTCGTTTCGAGGATTCAGAAGTTCCATCTTCGACCTGATGCTTGAGAGTCCAATATGATCCATGGAAACTATATGAGGAATTAAAAGTCCAATTATACTTGTGCAAACTTGAGCTTTTGAAAATCTTTGTGAGAAATGTCTTGAGAAAAGAGAGGGAAAACTTTGGGGTATAACAGTTAGCTTATCTGATCAAACCCTTGAGAATCCTTGAGCATTTTAGATCTTAGGTGAGAAATGTCTTGAGAAATGAGAGGGAAAATTTTGGGGTACAACAGCTTCCCCTGTTCAATCTTCTTAAACTTGAAGAGTTAGATTAGCTTGTTCGCCATTTGTGACTTGAGGGTAGAAGATGATTGAACACTTAAGTGCCCATAAATTTGCACTTGCTTGTGCATAAAGTAAAACTGTGTGTTGATTATATCGGGAATGGGCTTAGAGATGCCATTTGGAGAGGTGACATTTGGAAAGTTGTCGAAGATGGGCTTATAGATTCCTTCCAAAGTATATGTTGATAGAGAAATTAGACTAAGTCTACGCTCGACTTTAACTGGAAGAAGTATCAAAATAAATTCTTGGTCGACTTAATCTGATCCAGAAAAAGGTCTTTAAATCTTTAACTGAGATAAGTATTAGAATAAATCTTTGGTCGATTTAATCTGATCCAGAAAAAAGGTCTACTGAGGGAAGTATCAGAGCAAATCTTGGGTCGATTTAATCTGAGCCAGCATATGTCTTTAAATCTTTAACTGAGAAAAGTATCAGAATAAATCTTTGGTCGATTTAATCTGAACCAGAAAAAGGTCTACTAAGGGAAGTATCAGAACAAATCTTTCGTCGATTGAATCTGAGCCAACAAATGTCTTTAAACCTTTAACTGAGAGAAGTATCAGAATAAATCTTTGGTCGATTTAATCTGATCCAGAAAAAGGTCTACTGAGAGAAGTATCAGAATAAATCTTTGGTCAATTTAATCTGAGCCAGCAGATGTCTTTAAATTTTAACTAAGAGAAGTATCAAAATAAATCTTTGGTCGATTTAATCTAAGCCAGAAAAAGGTATACTGAGAGAAGTATCAGAATAAACCTTTGGTCGATTTAATCTGAGCCAGCAAATGTTTTTAAATATTTAACTAAGAGAAGTATAAGAATAAATCTTTGGTCGTTTTAATCAGAACCAGAAAAAGGTCTACTAAAAGAAGTATCAAAATAAATCTTTGGTCAATTTAATTTGAGCCAGTAGATGTCTTTAAATCTTTAACTGAGAGAAGTATCTGAATAAATCTTTGGTCAATTTAATATGATCCAAAAAAAGGTCTACAGAGAGAAGCATCAGAATAAATCTTTGGTCAATTTAATCTGAGCCAACATGGGTCTTTAAATATTTAACTGAGAGAAGTATCCGAATAAATCTTTGGTCGATTTAATCTGAGCCAGAAAAAGGTCTACTGAGAGAAGTATTAGAATAAATCTTTGGTCGATTTAATCTGAGCCAACAGGTGTTTGAAGGGAGTGTCCATCATGTAGATATTTTCCCTTGTCTTGTTTCAAGGAGTGACCTACAATCTGTTTTGAAGATTTGTCGATGATATCGGTCTATCGATTGATTCTTTCCTGAAAAGGTAAAAAGTTAGTTGTATGCAATGTCATGATGTATGAAATGCATTTCGTAATGATGTTCTCAAAATAAATGAGATTTGTGCTATATGCGTTTCGTATGCATATCCTACGATGTATGAACGTGAAATGTTGTTGAAGTGTATTTGTAGACTCGTGCAGTATCTTTGTCTGGGAAAATAAATCCCTGACTATTGCTGGAGATGAAGAGTATGTGTATCTTCAGTATTGTCTAGAATGCTTCCGTTGGGAACTCCTATTTACTTGTTTGTGTAAACTTTGCAGGGGATGTATTAATTTCTGCTTGGGGAGCAGAGTTTAGGAACCTTGGTCCTCCGTTGCTTTACTGGGGAATTTATTTCTTATATACCCTGAATGGGGATAAAAGAAATGGACAATCTTCCTACTTGTCTGGGGAGGATAAAGTTAAATGGTTTCTGGTCAGATTCCAAGCTTTGCAACAATTTTCTGGGGATAGTGGAAATTTTATCGGAGATAAGAATTTTGTCAGTGATTTATAGTGATCTAAGGAATAGACTCGAGCTGGGGAATTTGTGGTTTGTTGAAGAAATAAACCCTGTTGGGGAAATAAACCCTTGTTGATGGAGAAGTTCTCTACTGAGGAAACCAACTCTCTTGGGGAAATAGAATTTGATAAAGAGAAGAAACTCTGCAGGGTCTCTTTCTTTAGTTTTGGAGGAACAAACTCAGCTGGGGAAGAGAATTTCCATGAATTGTATTGATTGGGACTCTGTGGGGAGATTTAACAGGGAGGAGATTATACTCCTTTGGAGTGATCTATCGGGGAGATTATGCGGAACGCACCCTTATTTATGAAGACTACTTCTTGGGGGTAATCTCATAGAAGTGGCTCTAGCGACTTCACGGGGGATAGCCTTATGAAAGGGATTCTTTGGGGATTTATGGACAAATTGAGTGTCATCCCAGCTCCTAGAATTTTGAGTAAATACTTATTCCTGTTCTTATTTATTTGTTAACAGTTGATCATGTTCATATGCACATGCTCATCAATTTTAGTCATTGGACGCTTTTGCAAGCAAAACAGAAAAAATAAAAAGTTTGAACTTCAAAGTATATTTGTATTGATAATTTTCCTATAAACAGGCGATTTTGTACAAAGAGACGGAAATCCTAGTAAGAGGAAGTCGTCGTGAAATGAAAGACTACAAAGTGAAAACAAGTGTATATAGCCATGTGGAAGTGATCTTATTGGGTACCAACTCCGTTATGGCCACTATGTCTTTGAATATCATCCCTTGCCGTCAGAAGAAGTTGATTGAACCATTTGAACTTTCCACTTTGGTAATAAAGCTTGCATGTAAGTGATCCAACGGGACATAGTCGTACGCTTTTTCAGTCCACCAAGATACCCTTTTTTGCCTGCACCTTCCTTTCGGGTTTTCAGTCCACTAAGATACCCTTTTTTGCCCAAGCCTCTCTTTTAGGTTTTCGACTTGCTGGGTGTACAATATTTTGTAGATATCCCTTATTTTTGATCAAACCCTTTTGGTTCGACGGGATTCCCTCATTTTTTCCTAGGTGTTTCAACCTTGCGGGTCATTCTTATGCATAGTATTTTTTGATTACATCTGCGTTCACAGGGTGCGGGAAATCTTCGTCATCCATAGTGGTTAGCATCATAGTGCCGCCCGAGAATACTTTCTTAATAACAAATGGCCCTTCGTAGGTAGGAGTCCATTTCCCCCCTGGGATCTCCTTGTGGTAAAATGATGCGCTTTATTATCAAGTCACCAATCTGATATACCTGATGCTTAATCTTCTTGTTGAAAGCTTCAATCATGCGTTTTTGGTACATCTAACCATGAAAACAGCAGCAAGCCTTTTTTCATCAATCAAATTAAACTAATACAACCTTGTCTGAATCCATTCGTCTTCGTCTAAGTCTTCTTCTTTCATAATCCTTAGAGAAGGAATCCAAACTTCGACATGCAGGACAACTTCTATGCCATAGACCAAGGAGAAAGGGGTTTCCCCAGTTGATGTTTGCGCCGAAGTATGATATCCATGAAGAGAAAATTGTAGAATCTCATGCCAGTCTTTGTAGGTCACCATCATTGTTTGCACAATCTTCTTTATATTCTTGTTGGCATCTTCCACTGCATCATTCATCTTAGGCCTGTATGGAAAATAGTTGTGATGCTTGATCTTGAACTGTGTGCAGAGATCAGTGATCATGGCATTGTTAAGGTTGGTTCCATTGTCAGTGATGATCCTCTCAGGGATACCATACCAGTAGATGAGGTTATGCTTGATGAATCGGGCCACGACGTTCTTGGTAACTGAGGCAAATGAAGCTGCTTCAACCCACCTGTTAAAGTAATCAATGGCGACAAGAATAAAACGGTGTCCATTAGAGGCAATAGGTTTAATTTCTCAAATCATATTGATTCCCCACATTGCAAATGGACAAGGGGAAGTAATGACATTCAAAGGTATTTGAGGCACATGAACTTTGTCAGCATAAATTTGTCACTTATGGCAAGTCCTCGAGTGGTGGTGACAATCGGTTTCCATGGTCGACCAATAGTAACCAGCTTTTAGAATCTTCTTGGTCATAGTATGTCCGCTAGAATGAGTACCAAAGATACCTTTATGCATATCCTCCATGATCTTCTCTGTTTCCTTCTTGTCCATACAATGGAGCAGAATTGAATCATGGTTGCGCTTGTATAAGATCTCATTGCTCAGGAAGAAGTTGGCTGAGAACCTCTACATGAATATCTTGTCGTTAACTGATTCCCCTTCAAGATACTCTTGAGCTTCAAGATATATTTTCATCTCATGAAACCAAGGCTTCTTCTCTACACCATCAGTGTCAATCTCATAGCAGTGTGCTAGTTCGTCAAATCTTTTGACAGTAATTCGGGGAGCTTTGTTGTCCCATATGACCTTGAACATAGAAGACATGGTAGCTAAAGCATCTGACAACTATTTTTCTTCCCTCAGAATATGTTCAAAGGTAACCTCTTCAAAGTACGGGATCAAGGTTAGAACAATCTCTTTGTAAGGGATAAGGTTCGGATGTTTTGTATCCCACTCTCCTTTAACTTGAATGGCCACCAAAGATGAGTCTCCATATACATTTAAGAATTTGATTCTTAGGTCAATAGCAGCTTTAAGACCCAAGATGCACACTTCATACTCGGCCATATTGTTGGTACAGTCGAAGCAAACTCTGGAAGTGAAAGGTGTATGGAAGCCTTCGGGGGAAATGATCACAACACCAATTCCGTTACCCAATACATTGGAAGCTCCATCAAAAACCATAGTCCATCGGGATCCTTACTCAAGTCCTTTAGACAGTCCAGGCTTTTCACAATTTGTAATCAGCATGATATTCTCATTGGAGAATTCAAAGTTCATAGATTGGTAATCATCTACATCTTGATGTACCAAATGATCTGACAACACACTTCATTTGATTGCTTTTTGTGTAGTGTACTGGATGTAGTACCCAGTTAAAATCATTTGCCATCGGGATATCCTTTCGGAGAGAGTTGGCTTCTCAAAGATATACTTGATGGGATCCATCTTAGAGATCAATAGAGTGGTATGAGTCAACATATACTTTCTTAGTCGGCAAGAAGCCCATGCCAAAGTGCATTAAGTTTTCTCGAGCAGCGAATATCTTGTTTCACAGTCGGTAAATTTTTTTCTAAGGTAGTATATTACATGCTCTTTTTGACCAGACTCATTATGTTTCCCCAGCACACACCCTATTGAATTCTCTAAAACATTTAATTACATGATCAAAGGTATTCCTTCAACTGGTGGCATCAGAATTGGAGGTTCTTGCAAGTACTCCTTGATCTTGTCAAAAGCTATTTGACATTCGTCATTCCATCTTACCACTTGATCCTTCTTCAGCAGCTTGAAGAGTGGCTCACAAGTAGCGATCAGGTGAGAAATGAATCGGGCAATGTAGTTTAGTCGTCTTAGAAAATGTTTGACCTCTTTCTCAGTACGGGGAGCTGGAATTTCTTGGCTAGATTTGACCTTTGCATGATTAACTTCAATTCTTTTGCCACTGACGGTGAAGCCTAGGAGCTTTCCAGACCATACCCCGAAGATGCATTTGTTGGGACTCAACCCCAGCTTGTATTTCTTCATCCTGTCAAACAGTTTGTGCAGATGATCAAGGTGCTCTTCCTCAGTTTATGATCTCGCTATCATGTCATCCACATAGACTTCTATCTCATGATGGATGATGTCATGAAAAAAGCCACCATAGCCCATTGATAAGTTGTGCCTGCATTCTTCAGCCCAAAAGGCATGACCTTATAACAAAAGGTGCCCCACTATGTGACAAAGGTGGTTTTATCCATGTCTTCAGGAGCCATTTTGATTTGGTTGTACCCGGAGAAACCATCCATGAAATAAAATACCTTATGTTGAGCAGTGTTGTCAACCAAGATATCAATATGTGGTAGAGGGAAGTCGTCTTTGGGGTTCACCCTATTTAAATCCTTGTAGTCTACACACATACGGACCTTATCGTCTTTCTTAAGCACTAGAACAAAATTTGCAACCCATTGGGGATACGACGTCACTGCCAAGAAACCTGCATTGAACTATTTCATTACCTCAACCTTGTTCTTCTTAGACATATCAGGACGCATGCGACAAACCTTTTGTTTGATCGGAGAACAACCCTCTTTCATTGGCAGACGATGAACCACGATATCAGTATCGAGCCCTTGCATATCTTCATACGACAAAGCGAATACCTTAACATAGTCATGCAACATATGAACCAATCTGCTCTTGACATTGTCTTCCAAGTTTGTGTCGATCTTGACTTCTTTCTTATCTGCCTCAATACCCAAGTTTATCACTTCAACTGGTTCTTTGTGTGGTTGGATAGCCTTTTCCTCTTGTATCAGGATTCTGGCTAGTTCTCCAGGTATCTCACAATCTTCTTCACCTTCGTCTTTGGCTTGATAGATTGGATTTTCAAAGTCATAGATGGAAATAGCAGAATTATTGTCAATGAGATCCGGAGTGGATGTGGATCTAGAAATGTGTGTGTGTGCATGTCAGGTCACATGGCTATTTGAAAATGCAGTAAAGTAAAATAAAGACAAGGAGCTCAAAATTTGAATGCAAAATCGTCCAATTTTTTCATTAAATGAGCATATGATATATAAAATGACAATCCTTAACAAATGGATCATTGTGCCCCGGGCAAGGCACATGACTTAAAGTCATTGTTTTGAAGGAAATTTTACAGACAAACTTCTTAAAGCAATAAAAACAAGAAATAACAATTACTCCTGTATGAAGGAGATTGAGATGAAGTATTTGGCCTTCCAATTGTTGAGTCCTCCGTCAGCAGTTGGGAATATCCATTCGTCCAAGTCACAATCACTATTCTTGTCTTCCAGTGCATTGACTTCATTGTTGCTAATACGGAGAGGTGGTTCACCAGCACGAACACGTTGAACCTCTTTCTGAGCTTTGGAAGTGAAATCCAATCCAAATTTGTCGGATTTGTAGGGGATATCAGGAAGTTGTCCCCAAATAAGGCATCCTTCATCTTCTACAATAGGCCGAGCATCTTTCAGAGAGGTCGTTCTTGGTATGTCTTTAGCAGTCTTAGAAGTAGCAGGTATAGCTTTAGAAACAATAATTGTTTGAGGGATTACTTCAAATGCTTGACAAGGGGTTTCAATGAATTCTCCATCCATTTCAACATATTTGAAATAATTCAAATGACTGACCATATATTCTTCCTCTCCACAGACTGTGACAATCTTCCCTTCCACTGGGTATTTCAGCTTTTGATGTAATGTAGAGGTTACCGCACCTTCCCCATGGATCCATGGGCGTCCGAGCAAGCAAGAATAGGTCAGGAAGATATCCATTACATAAAATGTTGAATTGAATACTTGAGACCCTACCTTGATTAGTAGATCAACCTCTTCGTGGACCTGTCTTTTTGAACCATTGAAGGCTCTTACCACAATATCGCTGGGTTTCACCACCAGCCCATCATAATCCAGCCTATCCAGAGCACCTTTAGGTAAAACATTGAGGGAGGACCCAATATCTACTAACACATGCTCCAAGGTGGTGCCTTTGCATTCAATAGAGATGTGCAGGACTTTGTTGTGATTCTTCCCCGCCGGAGTTAAATCTGCATCAGAAAATCCCAAGCCATTATTAGAAATTAGGCTTGCAACATAATTCTCAAATTGATCAGCAGTGGTCTCTTGTGGTACATGGGCATTCTTCAGGAATTTCAACAAAGCTTGGGCATGTGCTTAGGAGCATAATAACAAGGACAACATGGATATCTTTGAGGGTGTCTGCCCCAGTTGTTCCACTATTTTGTAGTCACTTTTTTGGATGATCTTCAGAATTTATTCCATCTCTTGTATAGACGGTGTGATGCGGTGGGAGAACTGACTTGAGCTTTTGCGTTTGTGTTCGCAAATGTTTCGGTTTAGCAAGAGTCGCCACCGACTTTTTATTTTATCCAAAGGAAAGGTCAAAAAGCACAGGAAATACCTTTGAGATTGTTTTTGGGTTCAGGGGCTAGATTATGAAAAGGGAAGGTGTTAGCACCCTTTTCATCCATGGTTTTCCATGGGCTCTTAGTTACTTGTTTTAGATCACTTGCTTTTGCTTTTCAATTGTTTGAAATGATGCTTTTGTGTGTGGTTTTGAAAGTATTTTGAAAAGAGTCCATCGTTGTGGCAACCTGTGTAATGATTCTTGTTTGAATGTATACAAAGGTGTTTGTCTTTTGAAAAATGTTTCAATGTTTGAAAGTTTGTTTTGGGAAATGTTTTGAAATTGTGTTGTGATGTGTTTTTGAAATTAGCAAGGATGTTTGCAAGTTTGATCAAGTAACTAGGAGCATCTACCTACCTACTCAAAGATCTTTCCTACACATTTTTAACCCTTTGACATTGTTGTTTTACCATTGTATTTGGTAAACAACCTTGTGTTTGGATGTTAAACGGGACAGGAACGGGTCATCGTATGATCATGATAGCAATGGTGCTAAGTATCTTTAGCAAATTTTTGAGGGAATAGATCATTTTTGTATAGGCAACCAAGATAGCGTCATCGAGGGACTATGATCTTTTTGTTTTTGTTTTTCCAAGATACTTAACATGCATACTGTTGTACCCCAAAATTTGCCCTCCCATTTTTCACAAGAAATCACAACCCTATGGTTTTCTCAGATTTTCAAGATTGGCTCAGGAATCGATCAGACGGATTTTTCTTTGGCAGTAGATCAAGAATTAGGGTTTTTCTCGCATTTCTCAAAAGAAACTGAATTCTCATAAATTCAATTAACTGTCACATGTTTTCACGCTTTTCTGAGCTTACTGAAAGATTACTGATTGTTCTCAAGGCCTGTTTATCTGGGACAAGAAATGAGAGCTGAGACTGTCATTTGGAACATTAAGTTTTTGTCTGATCCAGGTTAACTATATAATGTGTGTCTGTTAATACATTTGCTTGTTAATGGAATGAAACGTTTGCTTGTTTATCAGAATACACAATGCGTATTGTGATTGGAATACTATTGCAAGGTTATGAGATTACAGAATTTTTGGATTACTTAAAGTTTAAGTTATCTGTATTTAAAATATTGGAATGCAGTTTCAGTTATTTTAATCAGGAATCTTAAAGAATCAGTGAAGACTTGAGGAGAGAATTGCAAGATATTGACAGTAGAAGATTTTATTCGATATCAGATTGTCTCACAAAGATCTTTCATTTATTTCAGATGTTGATACAAAAGTAATTTATTATTCAAATGTTGTAGGTTTTATAGCTTATAGTACTTGAAAAATAAATTATTACAATTAATGAAAAATCTCTCTAAGTTACAAATCTAAGCCTAAGCTTCCATTGCTCCACGCTCGCCATAAAGTCTCTTGCTTCCTCTGCTTTGTCATCACCCAATTTGTGCTCACATGAAAGAAAGACAAAGAAAAAGGGATTAGTACAGTTAGTTGAATATGAATAGAATTTTCAAAACAAAAAGAAAGAAAAAATTTCATCATTAAAGTTTGCCGTTTAGAATCAGAGGGCTATTTTTCATCACGTTTTTATTTTCCTCTTTGCAAATAACAAGAAAATTGCTCTTCTTGGTTCACAAAGAGAAAAATAAAAATGCAAGCTAGCAAAATTATTCAAAAACATTGCAACAAGGCCAAACTGTCAAGCAACTAAGGCAGGCAGCATAGCAGCAAATGTAACAAGGCCAAACTGTCAAGCAACTAAGACAGGCAGCACAGGAAAAGCTAGGACAAGTACAATGCAGCAGGATAAGTACAACACAGCAGGCCAAAAGTACAAAGTATGGTAAACCAAATCACAAGCAAAGCTTGTTGAAACAACTTTTTCATCATTTTCCAGGAATATAGGCAAACTTTTCAGAAAAAAAGCAGAGAAAAGCATGTTTGCTTTATCATGGAGAGAAGAGAGAGAGGAGAGATATCACCTTTTTGTTGGGAAAGGTACAGATTGGCCATGATACCATAAAACTGTCACAAGTTACAAAAGCCATTTAAAACTAGGATAAGACCAAGTAAAAACTGTAAGAAAAAAGGGGGAGCAGTTTTGTCAAACATTAAAAGAATCTGCAAAAACATATACAAAAGGCTCCCAAAAAACCTATTATCAAAACCACAAAACCTGTTATCAAACAAACAGTCCAACAACCTTCAAGACTGCAACAAACCACAAAAAGCATCCAAGCTGCAAAATAACAACAAACAACATAAACATTGCAGAACCAAAACCTGCATAACAGTTTCAAACAGCACAACCTGCAAAAGACTCCAAACCTGCAGTCCCCAAACAAAAAAGTTTACCAAACTGTAAACCAGATAACATAAACATTCACAACTGTACCCAAAACCCAAAACTATATAACAGTTTCAAGCATCAAAACAGTCAAAGCCTGCATATTCAAACTGCAACAAATACACAACCTGCATAACTCAAATAAACCTATAATTGTAGCCACAATAAAACTCAGAATATTTGGCCAAACTGTCTAATATCCCCAAACAGCCAAGCCACCAAAAAATCACAAAACCTTCAAACAGTTAAAAAAGAACTCAGTCCTCAAAACTATCAAGCAAAACACAACAATCAGTTTCCAGATCTGGCAAGCTAGAAAAAAGCCATTTCCAACAACTCAAACTTACAAGAAACAACAGAGTCAGAGGTGGAGCAACATCACCAACAAGTTCAAATCAGAAGAACAACTTACATACCAACAAGGTTTTAGAAACAATCATCATCAACAAATCTAAACATACCAACAAGGTTTCAGAAACAATCATCATCAAAAAATCTAAACATACCAACAAAGTCTAAGGATAATCATCATCATTATCCATCATTAACTAACAAGTCAGAAGGAAAACATCATCATCAGCATTCAAGTTCAAGAGAGAGGAAAGAGTTTCAGAAGCATTTAGCATTATCATCATTCAAGTTCACAGAGAGAAGAGAAGCAATAATCATCAATAAAGTTTCAGAAGTGATCTTCATCATCAACAGCCAAACAAAGTTAGAAGCAGCAAGCATCATCATTCAAATTCAAAGAGAGAGGAAAGACGTAACAAAGTTTCAATAATCATCATCAACTACCAACAAAATCAAATGTTTTGGAAGCGAAATCATCATTAAAGTTTCAGAAGCCAAATCATCAACAAAATCAGAAGCATTACCGTTATCATCATTTCTTCCCCTCCGTGTCCAGTCGCCAAGGAACACCCAACTCACATCTCACTGTCCTTTTTCAGCTTGCAAAAACTCCAACGGTACGTTTCCTTTCAAACCCTCTTCTGCACCTCAATGAGCAATAAAATGGATTAACAAACTAAACATGAACAAAACGCATAAAAAACACAACGAAACTGTTAAGCTATCAGAACCTTACCTTTTCATAAAAAAGAACTTTGAGAAACGATTAAAGGATTAGAGAGTGAGAGGCGCCGACAACGAAAGCAGAGGAGAAGATCAGATCGATTGAGTGAGAGAAAGATGAAGAAGAGGGAACGAAGGGTACAACGCCGCTGTGAAATGGGTTCACAAACCCTAAACACACACAAACCCTAATCAGAATTTGTGAAAAAAACTTAAGCATTGGGCCCTATCCGCCCCAAGCCCATATCCGCACCAAATTTCTAGCATACCCCCTCCCCTTTGTGCCCTTTTATTTGGGCCTCAAGCATTCAGCATTTTAAGCCCATCTATTTTCTATTATTCATTTTTTTCATTCAAATTGTTTTCTTTTCTTTTCTTTTGATTAATAGATACTAATGTTTTTTAATTAATTCATTTTTTCAATTTGGTTTAGTTTTTTTTAAGATAATTAATTTTCTTCTACTATTTTCTCTCTTTTATATAACCTTTTATTAGTTTGTAGCATTTAAGAAAATATCAAAAGAATTAGTTTAGTTAATTTTCTTTTTCTTAATTTATCTTTTTTTATTTCTTTTGTTAAAAATATACTAGTAATATATTAAAACTTCCTTTTGTAAAATAAATTTGATTTTTTCAATTAGTTTTATTTTAATCATTTTCTTTTTATTATTCTTCTTACACATAATAAAAATACCAAAAACGTTTAAATTAATTTAATTAATTTTGCTTTCTTTAAACCTCTTTTAATTTAATTTGTTACTAATAATAAAGACACCAAAAGTTTAATTTAATTAGTTTGCTTTCTTTAAACATTTTTTAATTGATTAATAAAAGTACAAAATAATAAAGTTTTTGTTTAATTAAATTTTCTTTCTTTAAAACTTTTTCCTTTTAAAATTAATAAAATACAAAAAAAGAATAATAATAATAATAATTCTTAATTTTTTAGAATAGATTTTATTTATCTCTTTTTAATAAATACATACATCTCATGCTTTGTTGATTTTATTTTGTCATAGTTTTGTATTGAATCGCGACAATTCGATTTGGTTGTAATATTTGGACTTTGCTATTCTTATGAGATTCATCCCCATTTGTAATAATTGTACCCCCATTCTCGGATACTTTTGTAATAGCTTAGAATTTTAATTTCCGTAATTTATTGCTTTCTATATATTGTATAGTAATTAAGCGTGTATGGCAAGATTCAAAAATCAATCGCTAGATGACCTAATACAAGACATAAAAGCATGCAAATTGATAACACAATACACACGTGCACCCCTAGGGTTTCATCCACTTGTTGCCTTTAAAATGGCCATGTTATGCATGTTGAGTATCTTGGCAAAACAAAAACAAAACAAAAAGATCATAGTCCCTCGATGACGCTATCTTGGTTGCCTATACAAAATGATCTAGTCCCTCAAAAAATTGCTAAAGATACTTAGCACTATTGCTATCACGGTCAATACGATGACCCGCGCCTGTCCCGTTTAACATCCAAATACAAGGTTGTTTACCAAATGCAATGGTAAAACAACACTATTAAAAGGGTTAAAAATATGTAGGAAAGACTTTTGAGTAGATAGGGTAGACAACTCTTAATTACTTGATCAAAACTTGCAAAAACATCCTTGCTATTTTCAAACAAACCTCACAACACAATTTCAAAACATTTCCCAAATCAAACTTTCAAACATTGAAATATCTTTTCAAAAGACAATACACCTTTGTATACATTCAAACAAGAATCATTACAAAGGTTGCCACAACGATGGCCTCTTTCCAAAACATTTTCAAAACCACACATAAAAGCACCATTTCAAACAATTGAAAAGAAAAAGCAATTGATCTAAACAAGTAACTAAGAGCCCATGGATAACCATGGATGAAAAGGGTGCTTGCACCTTCCCTTTTCATAATCTACCCCCGACCCCAAGAAAACATCTCAAAGGTCTTTCCTGTGCTTTTTGACCTTTCCTTTAGATAAAATAAAAAGTCGGTGGCGACTCTTACTAAACCGAAACATTTGCGAACACAAACGCAAAACCTCAAGTCAGTTCTCCCACCGTATCACACATACCATGGACATTTTAAAGGCAACAAGTGGATGAAACCCTAGGGGTGCTTGTGTGCATTGTGTTGTCAATTTTCATGCATTTTTGTCTTGTATTAGTCAAGCTATTTGTTTGATTTTGGTTATTTGCATACAAACCCTAATCTTACTATCATGGCATATTAGAAAGCAATAAAATGCGTAAAAATAAATCTACAACTATTGCAACATTGATATGGGGAGGGGGATACAAGTTTGAATAGGGGGATATTTGCAAGAAAATAAAAACCTAATTCAACTATTACAACCAAATTGAATTCATTGTACAAATAATAAATTGACAAATATTTAAATATGCAATATATTATAAATATGCAAAAAAAGTTTTTGTATTTATTTTAATGTATGTAAAATAAATTATTTAATGTCCTAAAAATAGGAAAAATATTAATGGTTATTTTTATTAAGGGTGGAAACCCTAATTTTGGTTTTAAAAGAAAATATGCCTTATATTAATTATTTATTTTATTTATGTACAAATAAAATAAAAATAATATATACAAAATATTAAAAAATAAAAATGTGTGAGAAAATATTATTTAAGTATATAAATAATAAAAATAAAATTATAATATTTTTTGTATTTACAAGTTTTTATTTTAAGAAAATAAAAGTATATTATTAAATAAACTATTTCTATGTCCAAAAATAATAATAATAAAATAAAATGTGAAAATTAAAGAAAATATTTTTTGTGATTTTTTATATTTAGAAAAAATAATAAAAGTCAGAAATGTAAAAGAAAATAGAAAAATATGCAAAAAATAATCAAATGGGCCAAGAGGGTGCAGAAAGCATGATGGAGGGTGTAAAAAACAAAGCCAAGTCAGGCCCAGCCCATTCCCACTTCATCTCTAACCTATGATCAAACAAAAACGCGCGCCATGTTCAAACCTGGAAATCCGGCATACGTGCTCAAAAACAAAAACTTTCAACATGAAAGTTATAGAGCATGATCACACGATTCTAACCATGTAAAAAACTTAATCTAACTCTCAAAGACCAGAGATAATTTCTCTGGCCCTAATTTCTAACCTAGTTTTTTTAGAAAGTTCATCATTCAAATTCTCCCAGCTCAGTTAACTTAAATGAATTTTATGCATATGTACAGCTCAAGGGCAATGAGGACTACATTTTTTATTCACAAACCTAAGCCTAATGATTCCTAAATAGAGATATAGAAGTTTGAACTTTACCTGTTTCATCCAAGCTCGAGTATGACAATGTAGGGGTTGTGAGTGAGGCCTGAGATACTTGTGAGCTTGCTTGAAGTTCCTTTGAGCTTTCCCAATGCTTAGCCTGCTTTGAAATAGCTTGAATATGCTTGTAGAACTCAACCTGCAAAGTCATAATTTGAAAATGGTGAAGTGTGTAAATGGAGTTACAGTGACTTGGGAATGGTTGGGATAACTTAGGTATTTTGTATGGAGTGTGTTGGAACTGGTTGCAAGCAAAACGCACGAGTGGATTATGATTTGGCTTATGATTTGCAGATCCTGCCCTGTTTTCGCAGAAAATGGGGTTTTTGGTGTACAAGGGTGTTTGAGAGGTTGCTAGCTCGTGTTTCTGGATTAGTATAATGTGTTCAAGTTGGTTCAAATGTTCACAAGCTTTGGATTTATCAGATTGCAAAGATATGGACTTTTAGCACAATGACTTGGTTTTGAAGCAAATGGTGATTTTGACAACGCAAAGGCTTGTACAATCTAGATTAGGGTCTGCACATAGTTGGTATACTTTTCCCTATCTTTGTGGATGTGGTTTGCTGCAAAAGCTTAAGTCCAATGCTCAAGACAAACAAAAATGCAAAAGTTGTGCTTTATGTAAATGGCATTGTTGCCTTTTTGCCAAAAATGGATTAATTCAATGTGTAATCTTCTAAAGCTCAGAACAAAGCCTTAATCCATTGTGGTTGCATTCAATTTATGAGTGTGGAAGGGTTTAAGTAACTGTAAACAAGTACAAGCAAGGCTGGACAGAATTTGCAACTTGTAGCAACATGAAAAATGCCATGGACAAAAGTGAGAAATGGCCATTTTCTTTTCTTCGATTCTCCCTAACCATAAATGATTTTGAAGAGTTCTTGGACATTTTGGAAAGCTTGTAACATGATATACAATCCATCTTTGAAATTAATTTTGAGATTCCACTTGGAACTATGTGAAAAATTGCCATGAAGATAGGTCAAAATCCTGCCTAAACTAGGGCAAAATTTCACTAAGTTAGAAAGTTTTTGGACCCTTATTCACAAAATCATAACTTGAGATCAAAAAATCTTTTTGGAAAACTTTGTGAATCAAAATTGTAGATTTTGTGGAGGACTACAACTTTCATGTTGGAAGTTTTCTTTGAATCCAATTGCATCATGGTGAAAAAGTTGGGCAAAGTTGGAAAAAATAAGAAATTTTCATAACTTAGAAAATTTCTAAGTTATGAAAATTTTCTATTTTAAACCCTAATTTGAAAAATTAGGTTTCTTGGTGAACAAGTTTCATGTTTTGACACATATTGATGAAAAATGACCCTTGGCACTTGATTTTGACCAAAAAGTCAAACTTTGACTTTTAAGTGTACAGTTGATTTTTGATCAGTTGACTAGAAAATTCATCTGTCAATCTAATGCATTTGAGATCTTTTAAACCTTGTGATTAGGTCAAGATGATGCCATTGAGTCCTTGAATCCATTCTTGAACCCAATTAGCCATTGGCTAGGTGAAAAATCAGAAATTGCCCTTCTGCAGTCAAAATCCTAAAAATGACCATTTTTCCCTTTTGATGATCTGATCAAATATTTTGAGGAGTTGTGGTCCAAAATTGATCAAATGGTTCATATGAGTCTATAATGTTGACGTGGATCAAAAATTATGAGGTTTGACTGTAAATTGGCCACAATTGACTTTTTCCCCAATATAGTTGATTTTTAGGTCAACTGTCCAATTGACTGGGCAAAAATTTGATTCAAAGCTTGAAACTTGGTATGGGAAATCTTATAAGTCCAAAATGAAGTATGGAGGTCATATTAAGCATTGGAAGTCCAAAAATCCCTGTGCAAACTCAAACCCTAATTTCAGGTCAACAGTGCAAGGAGATGTCTTGAGCAGAGCAAACCCTAATCATGTCTAGAGTCCAAAGAGTCTTGTGAGGGGAAATCTTGATAAAATGGGAGGGAAAATTTTGGGGTACAACAGCTGCCCCTGTTCAATCTTCTTGAACCTGAAGAGTTAGATTGGCGAGTTTGCCTTTCGTGACTCGATGGTAAAAGATGATTGGACACTAGAGTGCCCGTAAATTTGCACTCGTAAAAGTATAGTTGAGGGAATGGGCTTAAAATGCCATTTGGAGATGATAGAATCTTGCTGGAGATGGGCTTAAAGATGCCATCCAAGACTGTTTGTTGAATATCAAGAGAATGAACATCAGAATGGTATCCGTATCTGGAACGTATCTGAGTTGTATCTGGAGATTGGATTTGTATGAGCAAGGGAATGGCGTCCGTGTCTGGAGCGTATCCGAGCTGTAACTGTATTTGAATCTGAATGAATAACAGAATGACTTTCGTGTCTGGAGTGTATCTGTATTGTATCTGAATCTGGAATCTGAATAAGTGATAGAATAGCATCCGTGTCTGGAGCATCTCTGAGCTGGGGGAAAGTTGAATGAGTGACATAATGGCTGTGTATGGAGCGTATATGGACTGTATCTTGAAAGTTTGAGATCTGTATGAGTAGCAGAATGACTTCCGTGTCTGGAGTGTATCTGAACTGTAACTGGGATCTGAATAAGTGACAGAATGACTTTCGTGTCTGGAGTGTATATGGACTTGAAATTGATAGTTGTATCTGAATGAGAAAAAGAATGGCTTCCGTGTCTGGAGCGTATCTAATCTATATCTGATTGCTGAAGTCTGAATGAGTGACAGAATGGCTACCGTGTCTGGAGCGTATTTGGATTGTATCTAAATAAGAGATCTGAATGAGTATCAGAATGACTTCTGTGTCTTGGAGTGTATCCGTACTATATCTGAAATCATTGAATATCTGTTAAAGATAGCTTTTAATCTTATCCTGAAAAGGGTAAAATGTTAGCTGAAACACAAAGTTATGTTGCATGAAATGTATGATGCAATAAAATGTGTTTTATCAATGTTTAGGATATATGAATGTAATGTATGCGCATGTAAGCTGATTTGTTGTCCTGCTGAGGAAAATAAATCCTTGATAGCTGGAGATAATGAAATCTTTGACTGCTGCCGGGGAAAATAAATCCTTGACTGCTATTGGAGATTCAAAATATTTGATTGTTGAAGATCATAAATCCTTGCTGATTTTTTGGGGATAGAAAATCCTTGGCAACTCGTGGGGATTATCAAAAACTTTGACAACTTCCGTGGGGATGTAAGAATCCTTCCTGACTTTCCTGGGGATAGGGACCCTTCCAGTCTGCTTGAGAAACCTGCTTGGGGAATCCATAGAACTTTGATGACTATGGCTGGGGATTACACCATGGGAATCCTTACTCGACTGGGGAATAAGGAAAACTCTGATGATCTCTACCGGGGATCATATGACAGGAATACCTTGATCTTCTAGAGAATAAGAAAGACTTTGATGGCTTATGCGGAGAATTAAGAATGAGAAACTTTGATCTCCTGGGGAAATTGAAACCTTGGGGGCTTCACTGGAGAAGTGAGAATGAGAATCTTCGATCTGCAGAGGATTAAAAATTCTGACAAATTCATGCTGAGAAGTAATGAAAACTCTGGCAACTTCACTGGGGAATCAGGAATGAGAATCTTCAGTCTGCTAAGGGAATTTGAATCCTCGGGGACTTCAAACTGGGGAGTTAAGAATGAGAATCTTCATTCTGTTTGGGAGTAAAAACACTGTGGGGAATAGCTATACTGCTGGAGAGTAAGCTATCCTTCTGGAGGGTAAGTTCAAGACTCTGGGGGAAGAGGTTTATTCCTATTTGGAATAAATTCAAGAGTTCGGGTTGTATGCCGCTCTATTGGGGAATTATCCTTAGTGGGGATAAAAGTTAATTGTTATCTGGTTGATTCTCAGATTTTAAGACAACTTGTTGGGGAATCTGGGGAACACTGAATGGTTTCCGCTGTGGATTGGTAGTTTGAAATTTGACTTTGTTGTGGAAGAAGCTTTCATCTTTGCTGGGGATTTATGACCCAAAGTTTTTTTTTTGCTCCGCTGGATTGGGAGTTTGAAGACTTAACTCGGGTGAGAATTAAAGGTTTGAAAATATAACTCCGCTGGGGATTGGGAGTTTGAAGTTCCAACTCTGGCGAGGATTCTGAAATTTAATTTCGCTGGGGATATGTATTTTAAGGATTTAGCTCCGCTGGGGAATCTAGATGATGTACTGCAGGGGATTTCTCTTGGAATAGCCTAAAGACGTTTTCCTATACTTTTCAACCTGTCACTAATTATTCTTTCACATTTCGTTTATTTGTAAATAGTGATTATATTCAAATGCATATGCTTATTTAATAAACCATTGGACGCTTTCAAATAAAACACAAGTGTAAAGAAAAAGAAAAGGCAAATAGTTTTCTGCACTTTGAAGTATCTTTGTATTAACTTTGTGTAAGTATTTTGTACAACAGAGATAGACATCCTAGTAAGAGAATGTTGTCATAAAAATTGAGAAAAATTTATACAAAGAAAGATGGCTATGTGTAAAAATTCCATGGGGTTCCCATTTTGCAATAGCCTTCGTAACTCTGAATATCTTGTCCATTCGCTGCTTCTTTCGAAGATGATTGGATTGATCGGAAGCTCAGAGTTTGTCTGTGAAGAGATTGTCCTTAAAGTGATCCGAAGAGACATAGTCATACGCTTTAATTCCCTAACTTTTGCCTGGACCACCCTTTCGGGTTTTCAGTCCACCGAGAAACCCTTTTTTGCCTAAGTCGCCCTTTCGGGTTTTCAACTTGTCGGGTGTACAGATTTTTTTGTTTATCCCTAATTTTTTCCTGAACCGCCCTTTCGGGTTTTCGATTCACCGGGATGCCCATTTTTGCCCAAGTCGCCCTTTCTGGTTTTCAACTTGTCGGGTTGTTTATACGTAGTATCTTTTGACTATGTCTGCATTTGCAAGGTGCGGCAAGTCTTCGCCGTCCATGGTGGTCAGGATCATTTCCCCACCAGAAAAGATGTTTTTGATCACAAATGGTCCTTCGTAGGTAGGAGTCCATTTGCCCCTGGGATCACTTTGCGGCAAGATGATCCGCTTGATTATAAGGTCCCCGACTTGATATACATGGCGCCTGACTTTCTTGTTGAATGCCTCGATCATCCGCTTTTGATACGTCTGACCATGACAAACAGCAGTAAGTCGCTTTTCATCAATCAAGTTAAGTTGATCAAGTCGGGTCTGAATCCAATCGTCTTCACTCAAGCCAACATCCTTCATGATTCTCAATGAGGGAATCTGAACCTCGATGGGTAAAACAGCTTCCATGTCGTATACCAAAGAATAGGGTGTTGCACCAGTTGATGTTCGTGCCGTGGTACGGTACCCGTGCAGAGAAAACGGTAACATCTCATGCCAGTCCTTGTAGGTGACTGTCATCTTTTGAATGATCTTCTTGATATTTTTATTCGTAGCTTCGACAACACTGTTTATCTTAGGCTGATAGGGAGATGAATTGTGATGTTGAATCTGGAACTGCTCGCACAAAGCAATGATCATAGTATTGTTCAGGTTTGTACCATTATCAGTGATGATCCTGTCAGGGATGTCGTACCGGTAAATGAGGTTCTGCTTGATGAAGCGGGCAACAACATTCTTTGTAACGGATGCAAAGGAAGCAGCTTCGACCCACTTGGTGAAATAGTCAATGGCCACCAGGATGAAATGGTGTCCATTGGATGTTGTAGGCTTGATCTCTCCAATCATGTTGATTCCCCACATAGAGAATGGCCAAGGAGCTGTTAAGACATTGAGAGGAACTGGAGGTATATGTACCTTGTCGGCATAGATTTGGAACTTATGGCACGTTCGGGAATGTTGATGGCAGTCAGCTTCCATGGTAGACCAGTAATAGCCTGCCCGTAGAATCTTCTTAGCCATTGTATGTCCGCTAGAGTGAGTGCCAAAGGTACCATTGTGCAGTTCAGCCATGATCTGCTCAGCTTCAGCCTTGTCCACACAGCGGAGTAGAATGCAATCATGATTGCGCTTGTATAGGATACCATTGCTCAAGAAGAACTTGGCTGAGAACCTCCTTAAGAACTTTTTGTCATTGACTGAAGCTTCTTCAGGGTATTCTTGTACTTCGAGATACCTTTTGACGTCATGAAACCACGGTCGGTCCACTACTTCATCGGTTTTAATCTCGTGACAATGTGCAGGTTCATCCATCCATTCAATGGTGATTTGAGGAGCCTCATTATCCTAGTTAAGTTTAAACATGGATGACATTGTAGCTAGAGCATCCGCTAGCTGATTTTCTTCTCGTGGGAAGTGCTCGAAATGTGGTAACAATGTCAAGACATGTTCTTTGTAAGGGATGAGGTTTGGATGTTTAGTATCCCACTCTCCTTTGATTTGACTGATAACTAAAGTTGAGTCCCCAAATACAATCAAGGATTTGATTCCCAAGTCTATAGCAGCCTTGAGACCAAAGATACAAGCTTCATACTCGGCCATGTTGTTGGTACAGCTGAAGCAGAGTCTGGCAGTGAAAGGTGTATGGAAAACTTCTGGAGAGATAAGTATCACGCCGATACCGTTGCCAAGCGCATTAGAAGCACCATCAAAGTACAGGGTCCATCGGGATCCTTATTCAGGTCCGTCATATGGTCTGTTCTCTTCGATGTTATCCAAAGTCATGATGTCCTTGTCGGGGAAGTCGAATCTCATGGATTGGTAATCTTCGACAGCTTGATGGGCCAGATGATCGGCTAGCACACTCCCTTTTATAGATTTTTGGGTCGTGTACTGTATATCATACTCTGTGAGGATCATCTGCCATCTAGCGATTCTTCTGGATAGAGCAGGCTTTTCAAAGATGTACTTGATCGGATCCATCTTAGAGATCAACAAAGTGGTATGAGTCAACATATACTGCATCAGCCGACGAGCATCCCATACCAAAGCATAGCAAATTTTCTCGAGCAGTGAATATTGGGTCTCACATTCGGTAAACTTTTTGCTAAGGTAATAAATGGCATTCTCTTTTCAGACAGACTCGTCATGTTGGCCCAATACGCACCCCATTGAATTCTCCAAGACAGTCAGATACATGATTAGCGGCCTTCCTTCGACGGGTGGCATCAAGATATGAGGTTCTAGCAAATACTCCTTGATTCTATCGAAAGCAACTTGACAGTCATCATTCCATTTAACCACCTGATCTTTCTTCAACAGCTTGAAGATTGGTTCACATGTAGATGTTAGGTGAGAAATGAACCTTGCAATGTAGTTTAGGCGTCCCAAGAAACCTCTGACCTCCTTCTCAGTGCGAGGGGCAGGCATTTCTTGTATAACTTTGACTTTGGCAGGATCAACCTCGATGCCCTTGTTACTGACGATGAAACCCAAGAGTTTATCGGACCTGACTCTGAAAGTGCACTTGTTATGGTTCAATCTGAGCTTGTACTCTTTCAACCTGACAAACAACTTTTGCAGATGGTTGAGGTGTTCTTCTTCCGTTTGTGAACGGGATATCATGTCGTCTGCGTAGACCTCTATCTCATGATGTATCATATCATGAAACAAAGCTACCATGGCGCGTTGATAGGTTGCCCCCACATTCTTCAGTCCGAATGGCATCACTTTGTAACAGAACGTACCCCACTGCGTAACGAAAGTAGTTTTCTCCATGTCTTCAGGGGCCATTTTGATCTGGTTGTACCCTGAAAATTCGTCCATGAAAGAAAATACCTTGTGTTGAGCTGTATTGTCAACCAAGATGTCAATGTGCGGTAGTGGAAAGTCATCTTTAAGGCTGGCCCTGTTTAAGTCTCTGTAATCCATGCACATTCTGACTTTGCCTTCCTTTTTAGGCACGGGCACAATGTTAGCAACCCATTGTGGATAGGAAGTAACAGCAAGAAATCCAGCGTTAAACTGCTTCATCACTTCAGCTTTGATCTTTTCAGACATGTCGGGCATCATGCGGCGATCTTTCTGTTTAATTGGTGGACAATCTTCTCTTGTAGGGAGACGGTGAACCACAATATCTGTATCAAGTCCCGACATGTCTTCGTAGGACCAGGCGAAGATCTCGACATATTCATTCAACAGCTGAACTAAGTGCTCCTTGACACTTGGCTCTAGGTTGGCACCCACTCTAACTTCTTTTTTGTCTTCCTCAGTTCCCAAGTTGATTGTCTCTAACAACTCCTCGTGAGGTAGAATATCCCTTTCTTCCTGTTGTAGTAGTCTAGCCAATTCTCCAGGCACTTCACAGTCTTCATCACCTTCATATTCGGCATGGTAGACCAGATCTTCAGAGTCACTGAAGGCCATAGCAGAAATGTTACCCATGGAATCCGGAATGGATGGGTACCTGCATTTGTGAGTGTGGGTGTGTATAAGGGATAGCCACATTTAAACAAATAAAATGTAAAAAGAAATAAAATGAACACAAAAGTTTATATGTGAAAACGTCCATGATTCATTAAAATGGCATATGAAGATGAAAAATCAAAACCCTTACAAATGGACCTATGTACCTCGGGTAAGGCACAAGGTTAAAAGTGTACGAATTGTTTAAGAATTATTACAAACCAACAGAAATGTTTGAAATATAAATTAGTGATTGATGAAAGTAATGGGAATAAAGTCCTTTGCCTCCCAATTGCATAATCCTCCTTCAACGGTAGGGAAAATCCAGTCTTCTAGATTTCTCTCCTCTTCACCATCCTCCAAAGCATTAACTCCATGATGGGTGATCTTCACTGGTGGCCCCCCGGCCCGGGAGTGACGCACAACCTTTTGAGCAGAAGCAGTGAAACCCAAACCGAATTTATCAGATTTGAAAGGAAAATCGGGAAGCTGCCCCTAGATTGTGCTTCCTCCTTATTCAATCACAGCCTTCACATCTTTGAGTGACAACATCCGAGGCGGAGGTAGGGTAATCATGGGTACAGAAGGCACTGTCTTGGTCGCCGCAATCTCCTGAGCTACCTCCTCAAAATGCTGAAAGGGTGTCTCGATGAATTCACCATCCAATTCCACATAGCGGAAAGAATTAAGATGGCTTATCATGTATTCCTCTTCACCGTGAACTGTCACAATTTTCCCCTGGACATGGTACTTGAGCTTCTGATGCAGAGTTGAAGTGACGGCTCCAGCATGATGAATCCAGGGTCTTCCCAACAAGCAAGAATAGGAGGGACGGATGTCCATGACATAGAATGTGGAGTTGAAGGTTTCAGTTCCAACTTTAATCGGGATGTCCACCTCCCCGTGGACCATCCTTTTAGAACCATCAAAGGCTCTGACAATGATGTTGTTGGGCTTCAAGGTTAAACCTTCACAATCTAGCCTATCCAATGCTTTCTTTGGCAAGACGTTCAGCGATGAACCAGTGTCTACCAGAACACGTGCCAGAGTATTCCCTCTGCATTCTACCGAAACATGTAGAGCGTCATTATGTTTTCTCCCTTTGATTGTTAAATCGGCGTCGGAGAACCCTAGACCATTATCTACTGTTAGGCTAGCTACACATTCCTGGAACTGGTCCGTAGAGGTTTCCTAGGGCACATGAGCCATCTTCAAGAATTTGATCAGAGCTTTGGCATGAGCTTCTGAACAAAGCAGTAGGGCCAACATAGAGATCCTTAAGGGGGTTTTCCCCAGTTGCTCAACAACATTATAATTACTTTTCTTGATTATTTTCAAAATCTCTTCCATTTATTTTTGAGAGGTTTCAGGGATGATCAACGGCTGAGCCCTCGTCCTGACGGGCTCTTCTTGGATTCCTTTCCCTCTATCATTAGCAACAATAGTGGGGACATCTTCAGGACTTTCAATTTCTTCAATAACTGGAGTTCTCGCAGATATGTTGACCGGAACAGGGGTAACCTTAGGAGCCGTTGAGGGTCCGAAGATTTCCTTTGTAAGTGCAATCTCCAGAGAGAAAATTCTTCCACTGCGGGTGATTTTACTTGTTCCGGCAATGTTTCCAATGTCAGAAGTCTCTTCATCAGAACTCTATTCAGTTAATTCAATTTGTTTAACACTGTGGTAAAAGATCTCTCCCCCATAGTTCCACGGTATTGATTTGTTGGACTTGTATGGGATAGGCCCCAACATGGTTATCTTCAAAGGTACAATCTTCGGATCGGATGTAATCTTAACAGGTCTTTTGGAGACCTTGGAAAGTTTGGCGGATATGGTAATTATCGAAACATCATTGACAGGAGTCGGTGTAACAAGAGTCTTTTCAAAAAGTATTTCTTGATTATCCATTAGGCGTTGGATACCTAACTTCAACAACAGACAGTCAGTTCGTAAGGAGGAACAAATGCAGCAATCTTTTTCATAACCCGGGAAAATCCTCGCCTTCAGCAAATTCAACTTGATTATCGGTAGCGGAGTCACCAAATCATCAACAGTAGCAACAAAAAGATCTTCTTCAACAGCATGGACATTGTGACCATGCTTCGGCATTGGAGCAGATATCACATTAGGCTTTTCAGGGGCGTCGAATTCAACTTCTTTAGCATCTATCAAATCCTGAATCTTATTTTTGAGGGCCGAACAATTGTTGGTGTCGTGCCCCAGGCTGTCTGAATGATAAGCACACTTGGCATTTGAATGGTAGTAAGGAGAAGATGTATTTGGATTCTTCGGTGCCTCTTTCAAACTTGCAAGGTTTAACTTCAATAGATGAGGGAGAACCTGAGCGGGAGTCATATTGATCCGGGTGAATTTCCGTGCATGCCTTTCCACCCTTGCTTGGTTGGTTCTGGGTTGATTGTTTCTAGGCTGATCAACTGCACTCTTTTGAATCATTACAGCCCCCACCACTGGCCGGCGCTCAACTCTTCCTTGACTTCTCTGGGAGTAGACAGCTGAGACTTCTTTCTTTGCTGGAAAAGCCTTTTTGATAGCAGCGGAAGCAGATGCATCCTTTTGAATTTTCCTGCTCTTTATGCCTGCTTCAACTCTCTCACCAGTCAGAATTAACTCGGTGAACCCCGCAGACGAACTTCCAATCAGGTGATTGAAAAAGGGGCCTGACAGTGTACCCAAGAACATATCTACCAGCTCCCTCTCAGATAGAGGTGGTTGTACTCATCCCGCCAAGTCTCTCCATTTCTAGGCATACTCTTTGAAACCTTCATTTGAGACCATGCCCATACTCTGTAATTGATTACGGGTAGGTGCTAAGTCCGCATTATATTGATATTGTCTGTAGAAGGCAGCAGCCAAATCCTCCCAATTGTGCACATTAGACCTTTCTAGCTGGTAGAACCAATCTAATTGCATCCCCAAAATACTATCCTGGAAGAAATGAACCCACAGATCTTTATCAGAAGAATGAGGTTGGATTTTTCTGATGTAAGACTGTAGATGCATCTTTGGACAAGACAAACCATCGTATTTAGCAAAAAGAGGCACCTTGAACTTAGGGGGAATCACAATCCCAGCAACCAAACCTAGCTCCTCAAAGTCCATCCCAGGCACTCTCTGCACCTCCATGGCAGCCATACGTTCTTCCAGATTCTTATATTTGTCATCTGCAGGAGGGTACTGCTGTTCGGAATAGTCTTCATCCTCCTCCTCTTCTTCTTCCTCAGACTCAGATTGCACGACATTTCCTTTACCTTTACCTGCCCCTTCATCAGATATTGAGGGGAAATCCAGGACCCTTCTAGCTTGACCTTCAAATCTTCTACCCAAGGTAGCCACACCAACCCTCTTCTTTTTCTTTTTCTCCTTTTCCTTTTCCAGTAAAGTTTTGAGCTCCTCCTGACCCTTTTCCAAGGTCATGAGTAGCTGTTGGAACTGTGAATTCTGCGCTTGTAAGTCTTTGACCGTCTGCTCTATATCCATCTTACTGAAATAAATAGTAGAGAGATAAGGAAACCTGGTGTGAAGACCTTCTTATGCATATGATGAATGATATGTTATTCATGTAATGCATTCAAGGATTCAGAAATTCAAAGTTGTTGCAAACAAAAAAGAGCACACGTCATATTAATAAGATAGAATTTGTTAGTACATAAATGCCCCATGGGCAAAATAATACAAAATTCTAATGTAAAAAGACGTTGCGCATCCTCTTTGGTGTTATGTAGGTGTTAAGAGTCAGCACTTCGTGAAGTTGGCGATTAAGTTCCAAAACCTTCTTCTCACTGGCGTAGAATTGGGCTTCAAAAGTATCGCGTTCTCTCTTGAGTTGTATCCAACTCCTTTGTAAATCTTCAAGTGATGTTGGCATGTCAGGATGTAAGAGGGTGTACGGAACCTCTCCTTCCATAACAGGCTCTTTGATTACAGGAAGAATGTAGGGGTAAGGCATCATAAGACTTTGGGCGCGTGTTCGTACCCACTTGAGGTAAGGCTCAAGGGGGATGGAATTATTGTGTCCCAAGGTATTACTGTCCACTTTGTTGGGCATTCTCCAAGCTCGGATAAACCTTTGTCGAAGTCCTTGATCGTCGTTGTCGAAGTTATAAACCAAGTCTGGAATCAGCATGTCATGTGGGCCATCCTTCCGGGCATACCCAAATTGTCTCAGAGCCAAGCAGGGGTTGTAGGTAATGCCTCCCCTAATGCCAATTAGTGGGACATTAGGGAATTCCCCACAACGATCAATGATGATGGCATTTTCTCGGGATCGAGAACACCAATGAACATCTGAATTTGTAAGAGTCATCAATCATTGTGACCACCTCAAACCTTGCTCATTCTTCAAAACTGATTGGGGAAGGTGAGAAATAAACCACCTTGCTAGAAGAGGAGTCCAACACATGAGAACACCTCTTTTCCTCATTGTTCGTGTGTGAAATGAGTGGAGGATATCCCCAAGCAATGTAGACACCGGGTTGTGAGCCATGAAAATCTTGACAGCACTGACATCTATAAGATGGTCAGGGTTTGGGAACAAAACCAACCCATAGATGAGAAGAGCTACAATCTCCTCAAAGGCTTGTGAGTCCAATGAATTCTAGCAGCTTTGGGCTTTCTCGAACAAAAACTTTGCCAAGAAACCCTTGACACCACTTCTGGTTTCCTAATGACCTATGATATCAGATGGTTGCAAGTGTAGGGCTTGAGAAACATCTTCAGGCTTTGGATCTCTTTGTGTACCGTTGTAGGGTAGTTAATGGAGAATAGGAACCCTCAGGAGTTGAGAAAATTCCTCCAAAGTAGGCACAAGCTGGTAATCAGGAAATGTGAAGCAGTGGTGTAGGGGGTCAAAGAACTGGAATAGAACTTTCACCATGTCTTCCTCAGTGTTGGTGTTGACTAAGTTGAGAAGACGACCATGCCTCTCAGTGAATGGAGAATTCTCAGGAATCCTTGAAGCAAGCTCCTTAAGTTGAGTAGGAATTCTTACAAGGTTGACTTGGATGGTTTTCCTGCGAAGTGATTCCATTACCTATAAAACAGGAACAAGGATGAAGATCCAAATCCTTGAAATGGTTAGTGGATGCATATGATGCTTCATGATGTTATGATGTTATGCACAAGTATATATGTACAAACAAATCACACAAGTTCCTAGTTTCAGGCTTGCATGGGGTTTCATAGGTAAGTACCCTCTTGAAGTTTAGTTGGCTCAACCTGTCCTATAAATAGTAACCGGGTTCTAAGAAGCTCAATATCATTGGATTATTTTATATGTTCATTGTTTCAGTTTAGCCACTTCACTGACGACCGAAATATTCTAAGAAAACAACCCTCAATGAGTGTAGTATCGAGTATCTACCAACTTCTGACTGCACCAAAGCCGATCATCTCACTACCCCTAAAAAGGCCAAGATGGTCAAGTAAAGGTTCTAAAAGTCCATTAGTGCTTCATGACATCACTCAGCGGCCCCGTATTCTCTTTGATTAACTCAAAGGCTACCGGTACCCACAAATATGTCGCACTAATATAGCTATTGCTTCAACCATGTCGGTATACCACACAAAGTTTCCACAATGTATTGCTATTTACATATGAATGTTTCCCAAATCCGGGTTAGAGGATTTCAAACCCAAACAATAGAACCAAATGTAAAGCAATCGAGTCAATCAATATAAGCATGTAAAGGTGATATAAAACCCTAAGGTAACCCCACTTTTAGATTATTGTCCCAGCAGAGTCACAAATTATGTGATGCGGTGGGAGAACTGACTTGAGGTTTTGCGTTTGTGTTCGCAAATGTTTCGGTTTAGCAAGAGTCACCACTGACTTTTTATTTTATCCAAAGGAAAGGTCAAAAAGCACAGGAAAGACCTTTGAGATTATTTTTGGGTTCGGGGGGTAGATTATGAAAAGGGAAGGTGTTAGCACCCTTTTCATCCATGGTTTTCATGGGCTCTTAGTTACTTGTTTTAGATCACTTGCTTTTGCTTTTCAATTGTTTGAAATGGTGCTTTTATGTGTGGTTTTGAAAGTATTTTGAAAAGAGGCCATCGTTGTGGCAACCTTTGTAATGATTCTTATTTGAATGTATACAAAGGTGTTTGTCTTTTGAAAAATGTTTCAATGTTTGAAAGTTTGTTTTGGGAAATGTTTTGAAATTGTGTTGTGATGTGTTTTTGAAATTAGCAAGGATGTTTGCAAGTTTGATCAAGTACCTAGGAGCATCTACCTACATACTCAAAGATCTTTCCTACACATTTTTAACCCTTTGACATTGTTGTTTTACCATTGTATTTGGTAAACAACCTTGTGTTTGAATGTTAAACAGGACAGGCGCGGGTCATCGTATGATCATGATAGCAATGGTGCTAAGTATCTTTAGCAAATTTTTGAGGGACTAGATCATTTTTGTATAGGAAACCAAGATAGCTTCATCGAGGGACTATGATCTTTTTGTTTTGTTTTTGTTTTTCCAAGATACTTAACATGCATACCATGGCCATTTCAAAGGCAACAAATGGATGAAACCCTAGGGGTGCTTGTGTGCATTGTGTTGTCAATTTTCATGCATTTTTGTCTTGTATTAGTCAAGCTATTTGTTTGATTTTGGTTATTTGCATACAAACCCTAATCTTACTATCATGGCATATTAGAAAGCAATAAAATACGTAAAAGTAAATCTACAACTATTACAACATTGATATGGGGAGGGGGATACAAATTTGAATAGGGGGATATTTGCAAGAAAATAAAAACCTAATTCAACTATTACAACCAAATTGAATTCTTTGTACAAATAATAAATTAACAAATATTTAAATATGTAATATATTATAAATATGCAAAAAAAAGTTTTTGTATTTATTTTTATGTATGTAAAATAAATTATTTAGTGTCCTAAAAATAGGAAAAATATTAATGGTTATTTTTATTAAGGGTGGAAACCCTAATTTTGGTTTTAAAAGAAAATATGCCTTATATTAATTATTTATTTTATTTATGTACAAAGAAAATAAAAATAATATATACAAAATATTAAAAAATAAAAATGTGTGAGAAAATATTATTTAAGTACATAAATAATAAAAATAAAAATATAATATTTTTTGTATTTACAAGTTTTTATTTTAAGAAAATAAAAGTATATTATTTAAATAAACTATTTCTATGTCCAAAAAATAATAATAAAAATAATAAAATAAAATGTGAAAATTAAAGAAAATATTTTTGGTGATTTTTTATATTTAGAAAAAATAATAAAAGTCAGAAATGTAAAAGAAAATAGAAAAATATGCAAAACATAATCAAATGGGCCATGGGGGTGCAGAAAGCAGGATGGGGGGTGTCAAAAACAAAGCCAAGTCAGGCCCAGCCCATTTCCACTTCATCTCTAACCTCTGATCAAACAAAAACGCGCGCCCTGTTCACACTTGGAAATCCTGCATACGTGCTCAAAAACAAAAACTTGCAACATGAAAGTTATAGAGCATGATCACATGATTCTAACCATGTAAAAAACTTAATCTAACTCTCAAAGACCAGGTAGAATTTCTCTGGCCCTAATTTCTAACCTAGTTTTTTCAAAAAGTTCATCATTCAAATTCTCCCAGCTCAGTTAACTTAAATGAATTCTATGCATATGTACAGCTCAAGGGCAATGAGGACTACATTTTTTATTCACAAACCTAAGCCTAATGATTCCTAAATAGAGAGATAGAAGTTTGAACTTTACCTGTTTCAGTCAAGCTCGAGTATGGAAATATAAGGGTTGTGAGTGAGGCCTGAGATACTTGTGAGCTTGCTTGAAGTTCCTTTGAGCTTTCCCAATGCTTAGCATGCTTTGAAATAGCTTGAATATGCTTGTAGAACTCAACCTGCAAAGTCAGAATTTGAAAAGGGTGAAGTGTGTAAATGGAGTTACAGTGACTTAGGAATGGTTGGGATAGCTTAGGTATTTTGTATGGAGTGTGTTGGAACTGGTTGCAAGCAAAACGCACGAGTGGATTGTGATTTGGCTTATGATTTGCAGATCCTGCCCTATTTTGGCAGAAAATGGGGTTTTTGGTGTACAAGGGTGTTTGAGAGGTTGCTAGCTCGTGTTTCTGGCTTAGTATAATGTGTTCAAGTTGGTTCAAATGTTCACAAGCTTTGGTTTTATCAGATTGCAAAGATATGGACTTTTGGCACAATGACTTGGTTTTGAAGCAAAAGGTGATTTTGACAATGCAAAGGCTTGTACAATCTAGCTTAGGATCTGCACATAGTTGGTATACTTTTCCCTGTCTTTATGGATGTGGTTTACTGCAAAAGCTTAAGTCCAATGCTCAAGACAAACAAAAATGCAAAAGTTGTGCTTTATGTAAATGGCACTGTTGCCTTTTTGCCAAAAATGGATTAATTCAATGTGTAATCTTCTAAAGCTCAGAACAAATCCTTAATACATTGTGTTTGCATTCAATTTATGAGTTTGGAAGGGTTTAAGGAACTGTAAACAAGTACAAGCAATGCTGGACAGAATTTGCAACTTGTACCAACATGAAAAATGCCATGGACAAAAGTGAGAAATGGCCATTTTCTTTTCTTCGATTCTCCCTAACCATAAATGATTTTGAAGAGTTCTTGGACATTTTGGAAAGCTTGTAACATTCTATACAATCCATATTTGAAATTAATTTTGAGATTCCACTTGGAACTATGTGAAAAATTGCCATGAAGATAGGTCAAAATCCTGCCTAAACTAGGGCAAAATTTCACTAAGTTAGAATGTTTTTGGACCCTTATTCACAAAATCATAAATTGAGATCCAAGCATATTTTTGGAAAACTTTGTGAATCAAAGTTGTAGGCTTTATGGAGGACTACAAATTTAATGTTGTAAGTTTTCTTTGAATCCAATTGCATCATGGTGAAAAAGTTGGGCAAAGTTGGAAAAAAATAAGAAATTTTCATAACTTAGAAAATTTCTAAGTTATGAAAATTTTCTATTTTAAACCCTAATTTGAAAAATTAGGTTTCTTGGTGAACAAGTTTCATGTTTTGACACATATTGATGAAAAATGACCCTTGGCACTTGATTTTGACCAAAAAGTCAAACTTTGACTTTTAAGTGTACAATTGATTTTTGATCAGTTGAATGGAAAATTCATCTGTCAATCCAATGCATTTGAGATCTTTTGAACCTTGTGATTAGGTCAAGACGATGCCATTGAGTCCTTGAATCCATGCTTGAACCCAATTTGCCATTGGCTAGGTGAAACATCATAAATTGCCCTTCTGCAGTCAAAACCCTAAAAATGACCATTTTGCACTTTTGATGATCTGATCAAATTTCTTGAGGAGTTGTGGTCCAAACTTGAGCAAATGGTTCATATGAGTCTATAATGTTGATGTGGATAAAAAATTATGAGGTTTGACTATAAATTGGCCACAATTTACTTTTTCCCCAATACAGCTGATTTTTAGGTCAACTGTCCAATTGACTAGGCAAAAATTTGATTCAAAGCTTGAAACTTGGTATGGGCAATCTTATAAGTCCAACATGAAGTATGGAAGTCATATTAAGCATTGGAAGTCCAAAAATCCTTGTGCAAAATCAAAGCCTAATTTCAGGTCAACAGTGCAAGGAGATGTCTTGAGCAGAGCAAACCCTAATCATGTCTAGAGTCCAAAGAGTCTTGTGAGGGGAAATCTTGATAAAATGGGAAGGAAAATTTTGGGGTACAACAGACGGGTCTTCAATTGTAAAATCTTTTAAGGGGGCCTCCATCAGGGCAGGCTCAATAACTTTCTCTTTACTCTGGGCATTGGCAGTTGGCCCAACAACAGGAATGTGAACTTGTGTTATTGTAGTTGTTGGAGGAGAGATCTCTGGAGAGAAGATCCTTCCTGTCCTAGTGACTTTACTAGTTCCGAAAATTTTGTAATTTCAGCATCTTCATTTTCAACAATCCATGACTCTTGCTTGACATCATCATAATAAACTTCTGCCCCATAGTTCTAGGGCACAGCTTTGTCAGATGAATAGAGGACTGGCCCTGGTGTAGTGATAATCAGGGGAGCCACTCTTGGCTCGTCAAGAATCCTTATATGGCCTTTAGAGGTGATCCTAATAGGGGTGTTGAAGATTGTGATTATGGAAACATCTTGAGGTATACTTTCAGGTAAACCTTTCATGGACGAAGTTTTCTCAAACAGAATTTCATGGCTATCAATCAAGCGTGGAATACCTTTCTTCAGCCACATACAACCATTGGTTTTGGAAGCACGATGGTAAAAATTTTCAAGGCAGCCAAGAAATAAACCGGCTCTTAACATATTCTTCTTAACAGTCAATAAGGGAGTAGTCAAATCATCGATGGTGGAGACAAAGGAGACATCACCAATAGCATTGACACCTTTTCCATGACTAGGCATGGGTGCCGTAATCAGATTAGGGGTTTGTGGAGGGTCAAACTCAATCACCTTGTTATCAATCAAATATTGGATCTTGCTCTTTAAGGCCCAACAATCATTGGTGTCGTGCCCAGAGCTATTGGAATGATAGGCATATTTTGCATTTGGGTTGTATTTTGGAGATGAAGTATTGGGGGTTTTGAGGAGGATTTCTCGGTGTTACCAGATCTTCCTTTAACAGATTTTGTAAAGCTTGAGACATTGGCATGTTGATTCTAGTTAATTGCCTCCTCGGGGCATCAAGCCTTTGTTGATTGTTTGATTGTTGTGGTCATTGAACTAGGGTCGGGTTTGAAATCAATACTGCTCCTATCGACTGATGACGGTCATTCTTAATACGGATCCTTTGTCCATAAACAACATTAGTTTCCTTCTTACCAATGAATGGTTTCTTTACAACATTAGAGGTTGAGGCCATTGGGATCTTCCTGCTTTTTAATCCATTTTCAACTTGCTCTCCAGTCAAAATCAATTCAGTAAACCCTGAAGAACTCCCAATCAGCAGGTTAAAGAATGGACCAGTTAAGGTGCCCATGAACATGTCCATTAATTCTTTGTCAGTCAGTGGGGGCTGCACCCTTCTAGCTAGGTCCCTCCATTTTTGAGCATACTCCTTAAGGCCTTCGTTTGATCACATAGTCATATTTTGTAATTGCATGTTAGTCAGATCAAGATTAGCATTATATTGGTATTGTCTGTAGAAGGAAGCAGACAAATCCTCCCACGTGTGGATATTAGTCCCCTCAAGTTGATATAACCACTCAAATTGTGTCCCAGATAAGCTCTTTTGGAGGAAATGAACCCATAACTTCCTATCGGCGGTATGTGGTTGAATCTTACAGGCATAAGACCTCAGATGCATTTTTAGACAAGAGACCCCATCGCATTTGGCAAAGACAGGAACCTTAAATTTATGGGGAATGACCACCCCAGGGACCAGACCAAAATCTCCAAAGTCCAAACTAAGCACTGTTTGGATCTCTATAGCCTTAAGTCGGTCTTCTAGCTATTTGTATTTCTCATCCGCTGGTGGATATTATTCTTCGGAATAGTCTTCGTCCTCAGTAATCTGGTTATTTCTACCCTCAGCTCTGGTGCTTCTAACATACTTGTCTTGATTGTCTTCCTCCTTAGAAGAAGCCTCTTCTATTTGGGTCAGTCGGGCAGGCCCCTTGAACCTTCTTCCCATGTTGATGATAACAAACCATTTCTTGGTCTTCTTTTTGGTGGCAAGGAGTTCCATCATATCTTGATGACCTTTGGCTAGGTTGAGAAGAGTCTCTTGGAACTGTGCATGTTGAGTTTGAAGATCTTTGACGGTTTTCTCTAGAGCCATCTTATACGGAAATAAACAGTAAAAAGATGAGGAAACCTGTATCAGAAAACCTACTTATGATATGATGCATGCTATGTGGATGCAATGTTTTCAAGGTCCTTAAGGAATTTAAATTTTCTATCTAAAATTGAAACAAACACAACAATTGTATTAATAAATCCAAGATTACAACTGCCCCTTGGGATTAAAATGAAAAAGCAAAAAGGGTGTCAAAAGACAAAAAAATAGACTTCTAAAACAAAATGACTCAAGTCTCCCACAGACGCTTCTTCTTTGGTGCAATCTATGCATTCAGGATTTGCTCCTCGTGAAGTTGCCTTGTGAGCTCCAACATTTTCTTCTCACTTGTGTAGAATCGAGCTTCAAAGGTGTCTCGTTCCCCCTTGAGTTTAATCCACAATCTATGCAATTCCTCGAAGTCGGTAGGCATGTCAGGATGGAGAATCGTATAAGGAATATCTTACTCGGCAACAGGCTCCACAACTATTGGTAACATAGCTGGATATGGCATCATGAAACTTTGAGCACGAGCTCGTACCCATTTGAGATAAGGCTCAAGAGGGATGAAATTCTTATGCCCCAAAGTCTTGATATCAACCTTTCTTACCATTCCCCAAGCATGTACAAACCTTCGATGATAACCTTGGACATTATTCTCGTAGTCGAATATAATACCATGGATAAGCGCATCATGAGGACCATCTCTTCGAGCGTAGCCAAACTGCCATATAGCTAGAGAAGGATTATAAGTAATACCTCCCTTAATTCCAAAGATTGGAACATTAGGGAACTCCTCACAATGACCAATGATAGTAATGTCCTCTTGAGATCGAGAGCACCAATAGATATCCGAATGAGAAAGCAACATTATCCTTTTTGACCACCTTAAACCTTGCTCATTCTTCAATAATGACCGAGGAAGGTGCAAAATAAACCACCTAGACAACAACAAAATGCAACACATAAGAGCCCATATCCTCCTCATGGTACTAGTGTGAAGAAAGTGTAGAATGTCTCCAAGAAAAGTAGGCACGGGGTTACGAGTAAGGAAAAATTCGACAGCATTCACATCTATGAGTTGGTCAGGGTTAGGAAAAAAGCACCAACCCATAGATTAGAAGAGCCAAGACTTCTTCAAAAGCTTGTAAATCCAAAGCATCCAAAAGCAAACGAGCCTTCTCTAACATAAATTTAGCTAGAAAGCCTTTGACTCCACTTCTTATCTCCTAATTGGCTACAATGTCAGAACTCTTCAAATGTAAGGCTTTAGTAATAACTTCATGCTTTGGAGTTTCCTCTAAATCGGTGAATGGCATTTGATCAAGGACTGGTACCCCCAATATTTGAGAGAATTCTTCCATTATGGGCACTAGTTGATAGTCGGGAAAGGTGAAATAATGATGTACAAGGTCAAAGAACTGAAAGAGCACCCTCATCATGTCTTCTTCAAAGCTTGAGGTAACCAGATTGAGAAGTCGGCCATATTATTTGGTGAACGGAGAATTTTCAGGAACCCTTGATGCTAAATCTTTGAGTTGAGGAGGCACCCTTATGAAGTTGATTTGGATGGTATTTCTGCGAGTGGAATCCATATCCTACAAAACAGAACAAAGATTAATCCCTAGGTCCTTGAAATGGTTAGTGAAAATGCTATGGCGTGATGTCATGATGTTTATGAACAAATAATCACAAACAAAACACACAAGACCTTAGGTTTAGGCTTGCATGGGGTTTATAGGTAAGTATCCTCTTGAAGTTTAGTTAGTCCAACCTATCCTAAAGAAAGTAATCGGGTTCTAAGGAATCTCAATATCACAGATCTTTCTTCATTGGGCATTTTTTAGCTCAAACATCCAAGCTGCGCCAAAATATCCCAAAAGTCTGATCTCAATAATTGTAGCATTGAGTATCAACCAACTTTATTATTGCACCAAAGCCATCTATCTAACTACTTTCTAATGGTCAAGTTGTTCAACTAAGGTTCTACGGTCAGTTAGTGATTCATGACACCACACAGCGACCCCGTATTCTCCTTGACTTGACTCAAGGGACACTGATACCCACAAATGTGCCACACTAACATAACCATCGCTTCAAACATGTCGATATTATGCCGCATAGTCCCCACGGTCTATTTCTACTTACCTAATATGCCCCATATCCGGGTATAGGATCTTTACAAGTAATAAACCCAAGCATAACCCACAAATGTAAAGCAAACAAGACAAACAAATAAAGAAAATAAAGGTGATCCAGCTCTTAAGTTAACCCCACTTTTAGTTTATCTCCCCAGAAGAGTCGTCTGTTTTGTAATACGGTAGGAGAACTGACTTGGTTGTTTTGCGTTTGATCGCAAATGTTACGGATAGCAGGAGTCTCCACTAACTATTCTTTTACCCAATAAAGGAAAGGGTGAAAAGAACAGGAAAGACCTTTTGAGATATTTTCTTGAGTTCGAGGAATAGGTTATGAAAAGGGAAGGTGTTAGCACCCTTTTCATCCATATTTATCTATGGGCTCTTAATTTCTAGCTCACTTTAAAATGCTTTTTGTTTGTGTAAGTTTGAAAATATTTTGAAAAACACTCTAGTTCGGCAAACTTTGCAATGATTCTCGTATCGTTGAGAATGTATACAAAGTGTTGGTTTTGAAAATATTTGTTCAAAAGGGAATGTTTTGAAAGATGTTTTGAACATACTAATGTAAGGAAATTTTGTAATGATTCTCGTATCATTGAGAATGTATACAAAATGTTTGTTTGAAAAGTGTTTTGAAAGTGTGAAGTGTGGAAATGGTTTTGTTTATGAGCAAGCAATTACGAGAAATCTACCTACTCAAAAAGTATTTGTTCTTTTCTTCCTCTTTTAGATAGTGCTTATCTACCATTAGTTAATAGAAATCCATATCATTGGATATGAGGGACAGACGTGGGTCATCGTGCAGTCATAGAAGGCAACTTGAAGAATGTTTTTAGAAATTGTCACAAGGGACTAAGATCGTTTACCGATGGCAACATTGAAGGATTGTCGAGGGACTATGATGTTTTAATCGAGGGACTTTTGCTAAAACATCTCACGTTTGAGGGACATGGCTGTTTTTATCTGAGGCAACAAATGTGGACTATCCTAGAGGTGCATGTGTGCAAAGTGTGTTTGATTTCATGTATATTATCTTGAATTAGGGTTTTCTATGGTTTAATTTTAATCTTGTCATGCAAACCCTAATTTCTAGCAATAATAAGGAAAGTGATAAATTGCTAAATTTAAATGTCCTACGCTATTACAACGCTTTGGGAATGGGAGGTACAATTTTGTAAATAGGGGGAGAAAAGCAATAGAGCCCTAATTACTATTATAAACCATTGATCAAGAATAATAATAGAATGTACAAAATGTAAAGATGAAGGGGATTTTTTTTAAGGTTCTTGATAAAAAAGGTTTAATGTTAACCTAATTAAATTAATTAAATTTAATTACAAGAAAGGTTAATTAATTATTAACAAGACCTAAAACTCAAGTTAATTAACTTAATCAATTTAAAAGGAAAATTAAATGAAAAAACCTAAGTCTAATTTAATTTTTTAGAAAATAAATTTGTTAATGTTAATTTGGAAAAGAAAATGTTTTATAATGCAAAAAGAAGTAATAAAAATCTAATTTAATTAACAAAATTAAATAAAGTATTAAACTATTTTTAATTTAATTATTTAAGAAAATAATATTTTTTGTAATTTTGTTAAATAGAGTAAATAAATAAATAGAGAGAAAAATAAAATAAAAGAGAAAATTAGTTGGGTCACTGTTGTAAAAGAAAACAGGGGGTGTAAAAAATGTTAGGCCCAAAAGATAATTTTTTATTTGCTTTAATCAGAAATAATAAAATAATAAAAAATGATCATGGGACAGTGGTGTTGTGAGGATGGAGGGGGTGAGGTAGAACAAAAACAGAAAATAAGGCCCAAACCTAGGAGGCCCGGGCGCGCTTGGAAAAAAAAAAGATCAAAACATTATGAAAAAAATCACAAAATTGGACGTTGGGGCTCAATCCCAGGTCCCATAGGTGAAAGACGCGCGTTTTAACCACTGGAGTGGTGATACATCCGGTATTTAAGGCAACAATAACTAAATATATTTTAAACTCGTTTCTGATTATGCTTCATCTTCTTCCTCGCGCCAGCCAACTGAACAATATTTTTGAATTTCAAACTTGCTCATTTCTCAACGGAATCAGAAAATGTAAACATCAAACTTGTTAGAAATTTTATCACGATTCCAACCATGTAAATAACTAAAGTTATAGATTAAATATGAGCATGAATTTTGCTTGGTACCAAATTCAGACCTAATTTTTCTGTAACTTCAACTTCAAAATCCGCCTCACTCAGGCAATATAAATGAAAACTAAAGGCATGGTTAGCTTCAGGGCAATGATGTCTACATTTTTTCTTTACAAAATAACTATTAATGATGCTTGTATGAGGAGTTCAAAGTTGAGAAAAATTACCTCAAAATTGGAAACCGTGTTTGAAGTTTGAGCACTTCTGGAGGTGTTGTAATGATCTGAATAGCTTCACTGGACTCCCAGGAAGCTATTGTAATGCTTACTTTGGATTGAGAATGGCTGAATCTTCCTATAGAAGTCAATATGCAGAGTTGAGTTTTGAAATTGGTGGGTGGTGGTGGAGGTGTTACAGAAGTGGTTCAAGTGTTTGGATCACTTTTATGTGGTTTATGGATGATGTTTGAATGATTGAAATAGAAAATGCACGAGTGGTTTGTGTATTTGGAATTCAAAGTCAGAAATGGCAAGTTATAGAGTGTTTGGTGCAATTTCGGATTTCAGGGAGTTTGAGGGAGTTTCAAGGCTTGTGAATTCGTGTGTTTGGTTGCAAAATAGTGTCTCTATTATAGGGAAAGGTTGGAGAAGCTCAAGTTGATCAGAATTCAAAATCACATGTTAAGCTCAACATGTGATTTTCTTGAAAAATCAAGTTTCAATGCATTGTATCTTTGATCATAGAGTGGTTAAACACTTTAATCACATTGCTTCTGACCCTTTAGATGGAGTGTGATCATAGGGAACAAGTGAGAGGCTCAAGAATTGACTTTATGCATAAAGCTTGCTTTTCTAGAATGACAATGTTAACTTTCTCCCCAAAATGGAAAATTGATTTGGTAAATGCTTAAACCACTTCGATCATAGCTCAAAATTTTATGTAATCCATTAATTAAGGGTAGATACACAAGTTAGAAGGCCTGCGAAGCAATATTATACAGCATAGCATTGAGATTGAATTATGTGTTCATCAAGAAAATGACTTGTAATTCAAGGATGGATGCCCAACTTCATCTCTTCGAATCTCCTAGCTCAAAAATGATCTCTTCAAGTTCCTTGACATTTTGGAAAGCTTGAAAAAATGTATACAACCTTCATGTTGACCACTTTGTCTAAATCATCTTCTAACTAGGTGAAAATTTGTCAAGAAGTTAGGTCAAAAATCTTCCTAAACTTGTTGAAAATTTCACTAAGTGTTTTATGAAAAATGTCAGGACTTCATGAGCCTATATCTTCAAATCTAAGTATTTTTAGGACATCAACCCTAAGGGACGGAGTAGTAGAATTCATAAAGATCTCCAACTTTCTTGTAAAATTCTAGGAGCAGGAAGTCCCGAAGTCATTTTAGCCAGAAGCTCTTATACTTCCTACACATGAGGAAGAAGATAACCAAACCACACACCTGATTATCCAGTTACTCCCCCTTAACCCAGGGACTGATTCTTGTCATAAAGGGATAATCCTTCCTCTTTGAGGGCATAAGAGAACCCTTAATAAGACATAGACACTATACCCTAATCAACCAGACACCAACCTAGATAACTCATAACACAAGACACAATTATGTTCATAACAAAGATCACAAGACACAAAAATAAAGACATGAATCTCACAAGATGTTGAAACAACTTGTTAAACATCCTTTCAAAATAACTACAAAGACGTACATCACCCATATGATACCCACTTATATGATAACTACTTTTCTCCCCCTTTTTAGCCAAAAGTTGACAAAGAAAACCCCCACAAGGCCATCCCTAGACCGTACTCACCCAAATCCGAATAAAAGTCATAAGAGCTTAACATAAGAAAAGAGATAAATCATTTAAATACCCTAACTATTACTTAGGAATTAACGATTCTTTAAAATAACAGTAGTCTTAGTCAAAGAGAGTGTTATTTGAGGAAGATAACAATTCTGACTAATAAGTGTGCACCGACCAAGTATGTTTTGAATATTTCTTATTTAATGAGAACCGTCCACAACACATATTTGTTGCCTTTATTCCTTTTTGACTGTTTCTCCTAGAAGTTAAAGTCCCAATGACAACACACGCATTTCTTGTACCCCAATTTTTGCCCCTAAGATCCCTTCATCATACCATGCTGATTCACTCACAACAAGATCACACTAGGATTCTTGGTTCCCCTCCCTACTTTGAGTTTTTCTCCTTTTCAGGGATTACCAAGCACCTTGACTTCTGTTTCTTTTGTGAACATGAATATTGTTTTGATTTCTTCACTTAACTAATAAAATACAATGTTGGCTTGTCTTGCTTGTTATCCATGTAGGTAAGGGCAATGAGATTTAACAAGTTACTCCATGGGTTCATGCGTTTATTTCCATGCCCTAGTCAATATAGCATGAGAAGTTCAAACCTTACCATTGGATTGGTTTTGGGAGAATTGGCATGGCAAGGTTGCTTTGGTTCATCACATTTAAAGGTTATTAGATTTGACTCAAAAGTACAAGGGGTTGATTGGAGAAGTTGTCATGTTTGGACAAGGCCTTGTTCCTATTGGTCACAAAAGCATATTTATCTCAAAATTCAAGATATGTAAGTGGTTTTGGTGGCTAAGAGTTCTCATTATCATCCACAACAACTTCTATTCACAAAGTAAGAATATTGGTACAAGAAGTTTGTTCAAACTTGTCAAAGTTCCTCAAGGCATTCTCTTGATCTAGAAGCTAGGCTTTTGAACTTCAAAGGAGTATATCTTGCTCGCCTTTTGGTATTTTTGAGTGATTCCAAAGACATTATTCTCTTCAAAGGGTTATAAACAAATCAATTGAAAAGTTCCAAGGATTTTTCATGTGGAAGAAACTTGGTGAAGAAGAAAGATTACAAGTCATCCAGATGAATCCACAATTTTACATAAGTAACTTCAAATGATCATAACTTGGTCAATTTTCATCACCTTGAGTCCATTATTTTTCCATAATTATCTTGAAGATGTCAACCTTATGCCTTATTTTATGTGCAAAGTGGTAAAGTGGGTGGAGGTTGCCTTAAATATGCAAACGATTATAGGTCATTTCATGATTTTTGGCCAACTTCAACAAGTCATAACTTGCTCACTTTTTGAAGATTTTGAGTGGTTCAAGTTTCAAAATGTCATTCAAGAGATATACTTCATTCCATATTTTTTGGTCAAGGGCAAATTCCAAGTGGAAGGAAATGTTTGGATGCAAAAGATTATAGGTCATTTTTGAAGAAGAATTTGAAATATTTCTAAGTATGGAAAGTCAACCCGTTTTCTTCAACTTTGACTCAATGTAACTTTCATCTCAAGTAGACATTTGTGATACGGTGGGAGAGAACTGACTGTTTTTGGAACGCTGGTTTGTGTTTTGCGTTTGTTTTCGCAAAATGTCGCGGTAAGCAAGAATCGCCACCGACTTTTATTTTATCCAACAAGGAAAGGAAAAAGCACAGAAAAATTCCTTTTTCGAGATATTTCTCGGGTTCGGGGGGTAGATTATAGAAAGGGAAGGTGTTAGCACCCTTTCTATCCATGGTTATCCACGGGCTCTTAGGTACTTGCTCAAAGTGTTTTCAAAAATTGCTTTTCTTTGTGTTTGTGGGTTTGAAAGAAGTTTTTGTTTGAAAGGTGTAAGTGCGAAAAGTTTTGTTTTGTTTTGGAAAGAGCAAGTACTTAAGAACCATCTACCTACTCGAAAAAGGAATCAATCTGTGCTAATGTCCTTTAGACAATGCTATCCCACTATTGATGAGTAGGTAGCACCGTCGTTGGAGTTTTAGGGTCAATTCGATTAAGGGACGTGTGGTCACTAAAGCAATGTTAGGACGCCTTAGCGGTAACCCTAATGTCTTAGATCATTTTTCCGAGGCAACCGTTTCGAGGCAACTATGATCTTTGGACAAGAGGGTGACCTCTAAGACTTCCTATAGTCAATGACCACGTTCGAAGGCAACCAAGCGAGGTGTACCCTAAGAGTGCGCATGTGCGAGTGTGTTATTTTCAGTTAATTTGTCTTTGTACATGTCAATGGTTATCTATGTTGATTTTAGGTTTAAACATTTGATCTTGTCATGCATTCCCTATTACCAAACATCTAACAGTTTATAAGTTGCGGAAATTAAATTGCAGAATTTAAACTAACTATTACAAGGCGTCGAGTATTTACATCGCCAAAAACAACCCTTGAAATTAAAATGCGGAAAATAAATAAAGCGGTAAAATAATTTAAATTCCTAATTAAACTATTACATTCCGGGAAACAGATACAATATTGAAATCAAATGGATCGCGCGCGGGAAATAAAATCATATGCGAATTTTTTAGGGTTTTGACCCTTTTTTTGAAAGAAAGTGATTTTTTTGGTTATTTTTGGATTAAAAGAAATTAAATTAGGTTAACAATTAAATTAATAAACTAATTAATTAATTAAAATATAAAAGGATATTTTTGGATTTTTGAGTATTTAAAGAATGAAAAATAAATTAATCAAAGTTAATAAAACCTAATTATCTAAATTAATTTTAATTATTGCAAAAATATTAAAAGTTATACCTAATTAAAACTAAATTAATTAAATTAATATTTATTTACAAAAATAAAGTGCTGAATTTAATTTTAATAAATAAAATATATTTTTTGGTTTTTGATTTTATGAGGAAAAAAGGTTTAATTGGTTAGTTAAAATAAAAATAATAAAACAAAACAATTAAATAAAATGAAAAAAAGAATGAGATAGAAAAAACCCAGGGGGGGTTCAGGCCCAATTTAGAGGTTTGGATGGCAAGTTTGTGGCCCAACAGGCGCAGGCCTGGTTGACTTCTAGACTCCACGCATGCACATTGACTAGGGAACATGGTGCACGCTCCATCTGGGCCATCAGATTTGGCCTGGGGGCCATCTGTCCACTGGTTGCATGAGGGAGCATCATGTACTGCGCGCTTGGAAAGGCATGGGATAACCTGAAAGAAAATAATAACAAATAATATGGGGACCTGGGATTCGAACCCAGGTCCTGCAAGCCAATGCATACACGCTTTTGCCACTGGACCATTGAACGTTAGTTGTATACATAGTGGATAATAATAATAAAATATGAAAACACGTAATATTCCAGAAAATATAAAACAAAGCGCGCGAATTATGAATGGTCTAATGGGGAGGTGGCACGTATTCATCTTCTTCGTTGGACCTGGTTATTCACCTGCGGATTTACATCCCCAGCTAAATCCATAGCTGCATCCTAAAATCTATCCTAGGCCATAGAAATTAATCCAAGACCATAGTCATGATCGTCTAGGCCTCCTGAGCATGTCTATGTCCATTAATGGCCCCAATTTTTCCTGCAAATAAAACGCCCAAAAACAAAGACCAAGAAACAGCGCGATTGAGAGGGTGTGATGGCTTGCTAAGGGTTGGTTTCTCTTCAGTGGATGTCCAGCAATTGATTCACGTTGAGCTTTGCCTTTGAATTCGCTTCTAGGAGTGATTTCAGTTTCAAGCTTTTTCCAAGTTTTTTCAAGTTTGGTTTTGGTGATTCTGTAGCCTCTAACCCCTGATTCGTGTTCCTCTAGCTTGTATATGTAATGAGCATTGGATTAGGTCAACAATTTGGACTTGAATCTTTGTAAATCAATGCTTGAAGATATGATTTGATTCACCGTTGATAACTTTCCAAACTTGTCCAAAAAAAATCTCTTTGCACATGGAATGGCTGATTCGAATTTGATTCCATTGATGATGATTATTAGGTCCTGAAATAGCCAAAAAGAGATCAAATAATAAATACTTGGATTTTATTTGATTTAAATTGATTAAAAATGAAATAATTCATTAAAAAATCAGATTAAATAATAAAATAGACAAAAGGTCACAAGGATGAAGCTTGGACACGTGTGGAGTGTGACAAGATCAAATCAAGTGGAAAAGAATGGGCCCATTTGACAAAATTTGAAATTTTGGGGATGGTTGACTTTTGGCAATTTTGCAAAAATGCCCAACTTCAACAATGCATAACTTCTTCAATTTTGAACTTTTGAAAGTTTTATTGGACTTTTTGGAAAGCTTGAGATGTCCTCTAACCAACCCTTTTGGTCTCATCGTATTTTGATATTCCATGCTCAAGTTATAAGCTTTGGAAAAAAGGTGTTTTTGTTCACTTTCAAAAATGACCTATAATGTCCAAATTTGTAACTTTTTGTGAGTGCATTTCTTGATCTTGGGGTATGAAGATGGATTGTAGGAAATTGCATCCTCTTCAAAATTTGATTTGTAAGGGTCATTTCTCATAAAGTATGAGAAAGTTATGCTTTGTAAAAGTTGAGTTGACTTTTCCTACAAAATCCTAATTTAACAACTTTTGAGTCTTGATGAATTTTGAGAAATCCTTGATGAATCATGATCAAACCTTGATTAAATGATGAAATATCCTTAAAAATGAGAATGTTGACATAAAATCTTGAAGTTTTACTATTTATAGGTCACAGTTGACTTTTGCCCTAGCACAGTCGATTTTTGGACCTCTTGAGCAATTGGCTGACCAAACTTCCTCTGCAAGGCTTGAAATTTGACATGGATGAACTTGAGAACATATTAGGACATTGGGGAGAACTTGAAGTCATTTTGATGCAAGGACCTTGATGCAACACAAAACCCTAATTTGAGGTTGACTGCCTTAGGAGATGACTTGACTGTCCAACTCTTGAGCAATCTTGAGCAACTTGGAGATTATTCTTGCAATGTCTTGAGAAATATGAGAGGGAAAATTTTTGGGTACAACAACTGCCCCTGTTCAATTTTCTTAAACCTGAGGATATAGATTGGCTTTCGGGCCTTTCGTGATCCGAAGGTGGAAGATGATTGAACACTAGAGTGACCAGAAATTTGCACTCGCATGAAGTGGTATCAGCCTGGTGATGTCGGGAATGGGCTTACAGATGCCATTTGGATATTGTTGATAGGTGGTCTGGACTTTGACTGGAATACGAATCAGGGAGATCTTATCGTTGATCTGACTGAACCAGAGGAGGTCTTGAATTAACTTTGACTAGATTGGCATCAGAAAAATCTTTAGGAATCAATTTAAATGGACCAGACAAGGCCTTGGAATAACTTTGGCTGGATCGGCATAAGAAAAATCTTTAGGAATCAATTTAACTGGACCAGACAAGGTCTTAGAATAACTTCAACTGGGTCGGCATCAGAAAAATCTTTAGGAATCAATTTAACGTGACCAGAGAAGGTCTTGGATTAACTTTGACTGGATCGACATCAGAAAAATCTTTAGGAATCGATTTAACTGGACCAGACAAGGTCTTGGAATAACTTCAACTGGATCGGCATCAGAAAAATCTTTAGGAATCAATTTAACTGGACCAGAGAAGGTCTTGGATTAACTTTGACTGGATCAACATCAGAAAAATCTTTAGGAATCAATTCAACTAGACCAGACAAGGTCTTGGAATAGCTTTGACTGGATCGGCATCAGAAAAATCTTTAGGAATCGATTTAACTGGACCATACAAGGTCTTGGAATAACTTTGGCTGGATCGTCATCAGAAAATTCTTTAGGAATCGATTTAACTAGACCAGACAAGGTCTTGGAATAACTTTCGCTGAATCGGCATCAGAAAAATCTTTAGGAATCGATTTAACTGGACCAGACAAGGTCTTGGAATAACTTTGGCTGGATCAGCATCAGAAAAATCTTTAGGAATCGATTTAACTAGACCAGACAAGGTCTTGGAATAACTTCAACTTGATTGGCATCAGAAAAATCTTTAGGAATCGATTTAATTAGACCAGACAAGGTCTTGGATTAACTTTGACTGGATCGGCATCAGAAAAATCTTTAGGAATCGATTTAACTGGACCAGACAAGGTCTTGGAATAACTTTGACTGGATCGACATCAGAAAAATCTTTAGAAATCAATTTAACTAGACCATACAAGGTCTTGGAATAACTTTGACTGGATCGACATCAGAAAAATATTTAGGAATCGATTTAACTGGACCAGACAAGGTCTTGGATTAACTTTGATTGGATCGGCATCAGAAAAATCTTTAGGAATCGATTTAACTGGACCAGACAAGGTCTTGGAATAACTTTGACTAGATCGGCATCAGAAAAATCTTTAGGAATCGATTTAACTGGACCAGACAAGGTCTTGGAATAACTTTGACTGGATCGGCATCAAAAAAATATTTAGGAATCGATTTGACTGGACCAGACAAGGTCTTGGATTAACTTTGACTGGATCGGCATCATAAAAATCTTTAGGAATCGATTTAACTGGATCAGACAAGGTCTTGGATTAACTTTGACTGGATCGGCATCAGAAAAATATTTAGGAATCGATTTAACTGAACCAGACATTGTCTTGGATTAACTTTGACTGGATCGGCATCAGAAAAATATTTAGGAATCGATTTAACTGGACCAGACAAGGTCTTGGATTAACTTTGACTGGATCAGCATCAGAAAAATCTTTAGGAATCGATCTAACTGGACCAGGCAAGGTCTTCCACATAGTTGAGAATTTAACGGCATCTCTCCTGAAAGGCAAAGGCCAGTCATATGCAATGCATGGTATGGATCAAGCAATGATGTTCTCAACATAAATGAGATTGTATTATATGATGCATATATGCATGTATCATGATGTATGGAAATGTGATGGTTTAGCTGGGGAAAATAAATCCCGGAGCTGCTGGAGAATAAAGTTGAATTCTTCGCTTCCGCTGAGGATGATGAACGAAGGTGATTGTGAGAATAAACCTGCAGGAGAAGATAACTTCGTTGGGGAATAAACTGATGAGGAGATTACTCTGTGGGAAAGAGATGCTCTGCTGAGGATTCCACTAATAAACTCCACTGGGGATGGATTACCGTTGCTGGTGATATTGAATCTGTTGAGGATTGAAATTCCTGCTTGTGAAAGGAAAGAAATTCGATAGGGATGATCTTTCAGCTACGAATTGCTGGGGATGACCCTGTTAGGCTCTTGTGGGGATAAACCTCTGAGTTCTGCTGGGAATGATCCTTTGAACTTGGCTGGGGAGATTTATTTTTATACTTCGCTGGGGATAAACTTCCAGAGTCTACTGGGGATGATTCTTCAACTCCGTTGGGGAAGTTTTTTCAGACCGTGCTGGGGAAATATTGACTCCACTGGGGGCATCTTGTATTCTTCCGGGGAACATTCTTATACTCCGTTGGGGAATATTAAGGCTGTCGGGGATATTAAGCCTTTTTAGTGTTGATGGTAGTTCAAATCTGCTTGGGGAGAGCATTGTTGATTTGTTCATAGTTGCAAGTCTCAGCTGGGGAGAGCTACCATTATTGTCTTACTCTGCGGGGAGTTGAAGTACCTTAGCCATATTCGTCATCTGAATCTACCTTTGTACCTGGTGGACAAAGCAACTATACAGTTCAGACAATTCTTATTTTCCCCTGTTTCTGCTATTACCAGTAATCGCCTTTTGTTTCGCATGTAAATATTTATGAGCAGCAATTAATTTCAAATGCATATATCAAAAATGATCATTGGACGTTCTTTGCAAAACAAAACTGATAAAGGAAAAACAGTTTGAAATTTCTGTGAAAAATGAATTGTATTGATTTTGAAGTTTGGCCTGTAAATAGGCGTTTTTGTACAAGAGGCTGACGTTCTAGTAAGAGAACTCCGCCGAGCAATAGAATTTACATAATTTGTGAAAAACTAAACAAAACAGCTATGTGAATAATCCCACTGGGTTCCAACTCTGCTATTGCCTTTATGTCCTCGAGCATCTCATCACTTTGCTACTAGTTAAAGATGAATCAGATTGATTAGTGCCATCCGAGCTTAATAGTTGATACCGAAGTCTGGATGTAAGGTGATCCAATGAGACATAGTGTTACATTTTGATCCCTAATTTTTTCCTGGACCGCCCTTTCGGGTTTTCAGTCCACCGGGATACCCTTTTTTGCCCAAGCATCCTTTTCAGGTTTTCGACTTGCCAGGTGTATAAATTTTTTCATTTTCATCCCTTATTTTTGCCTGAACCCTTTTGGTTCGCCGAGAAGCCCTTATTTTTGCCTAGGCCAGTCAACTTAGCAGGTCTTTGATTATGTGTAGTATCTTTTCACTATGTCTACATTGATGGGGTGAGGAAGGTCGTCACCATCCATGGTGGTTAGAATCATAGCTCCTCCTGAGAAAATGTTCTTAACCACAAATGGACCTTCGTAAGTAGGGGTCCATTTGCCCCTGGGATCACCTTGAGGTAGAATAATGCGCTTGATTACCAGGTCCCCAACTTGATACTCTTGTCGTCTGACTTTCTTGTTAAATGCCTTGATCATCCGTTTTTGGTATGTCTAACCATGACAAATAGCAGTAAGTCTCTTTTTGTCGATTAGGTTCAGCTGATCAAGCTGGGTCTGAATCCAGTCATCTTCACTCAAACCTTCATCCTTCATGATCCGAAGAGAGGGTATCCGAACTTCAATGGGCAAGACTGCCTCCATGCCATATACCAAGGAGTAGGGTGTTTCCCCTGTTGTCGTCCGCGCTGAGGTACGGTACCCATGAAGAGCAAATGGTAACATCGTGTGCCAGTCTTTGTATGTTACTGTCATCTTCTGCACGATCTTCTTAATGTTCTTATTAGCTGCTTCAACAGCCCCATTCATCTTCGGCCGGTATGGAGAATAGTTGTGATGCTGTATCTTGAATTTCTCGCAGAGATCAGTGATCATCTTGTTGTTAAGATTGGTACCATTGTCTGTAATGATCCTCTCTGGTACACCATATCGACAGATCAGATTGTTCCGAATGAACCGTGCCACGACGTTCTTGGTTACAGTAGCAAAGGAAGCTGCTTCAACCCACTTTGTAAAGTAATCAATTGCTACCAGGATGAAACGATGCCCATTGGATGCCGTAGGTCTGATCTCGCTGATCATATCAATGCCCCACATTGCAAAAGGCCAAGGTGCTATCAAGATGTTCAAAGGAACTAGAGGTATGTGCACCTTGTCATCATAACTTGGCACTTGTGACATGTCTGAGAATGCTGATAACAGTCGGCTTCCATAGTCGACCAATAATATCCTGCCCGAAGGATTTTCTTTGCCATGGTATGTCCACTGGAATGAGTTCCGAAAGTACCTCCATGTAACTCCGCCATGATCCTTTCTGCTTCGTTCTTATCCACACAGCGCAGTAAGGTTGAATCATGGTTACGCTTGTAAAGAATGCCATTACTGATAAAGAACTTTGCTGCGAACCTTCTCAGAAACTTCTTGTCATTAACAAATGCACCCTCGGGGTACTCCTGAGTATCAAGGTACCTCTTCACCTCATGAAACTAGGGTTTATCTTCTACCTCTTCAGTCTCAATGTCACAGCAATGCGCAGGTTCGTCCAATCTTTCAATGATGATCCGAGGAGCCTCATTGTTCCAATTGACTTTGAAAATAGAAGACATCGTAGCCAGCGCGTCCGTCAACTGATTCTCCTCTCTAGGGAAGTGTTCAAAGGTTATTTTTTCGAAGTGGGGAAGCAACATCAACACATACTCCTTGTAAGGGATAAGATTTGGGTGTTTCGTATCCCACTCGCCTTTGATCTGACTGATCACGAGAGCGGAATCTCCGAAGACACTCAGAAACTTAATCCTTAGGTCAATTGCTGCTCGAAGACCCATAATGCACGCCTATTACTCTGCCATATTGTTGGTGCAGTTGAAACATAGTCGGGCGGTAAACGGAGTATGAGAGCCTTTAGGAGATATGATCACAGTGCCAATGCCATTACACAAAGCGTTCGAAGATCCATCAAAGTACATAGACCATCGGGATCCTTCCTCAGGTCCTTCATCCGGTCCAAGTGTCTCACAATCAGTTACTAGCATGATATTCTCGTCCGAGAATTCAAAGTTCATAGACTGGTAATCATCCACTGCCTGATGTGCCAAATGGTCTGCCAACACACTTCCCTTGATTTCCTTTTGGGTCGTATATTGGATGTCATACTCAGTCAATGTCATCTGTCATCTTGCTATTCTTCCGGACAAGGCAGGCTTTTCGAAGATATACTTGATTGGATTCATCTTTGATATCAATAGAGTAGTGTGAGTCAGCATATACTGTCTCAGCCGGCGAGCAGCCCATGCCAAAGCGCAACAAGTTTTCTCGAGCAGCGAGTATCGTGTCTCGCAGTCGGTAAACATTTTGCTAAGGTAATAAATAGCATGCTCTTTTCGGCCAGACTCGTCATGCTGCCGCAACACACACCCCATTGAGTTATCGAGTACTATCAAGTATAAGATCAGAGGTCTCCCTTCAATTGGTGGCATCAGGATAGGTGGCTCTTGGAGATACTCTTTGATTCTTTCGAAAGCGTCCTGGCATTTATCGTTCCACTGTACTACTTGATCTTTCTTCAGTAGCTTGAAGATTGGCTCACAAGTAGCAGTTAGGTGTGAGATGAATCGGGGAATGTAGTTCAGTCGTCCAAGGAAGCCTCTGACTTCTTTCTCTGTTCTAGGAGCCGGCATTTCCTGTATAGCTTTCACCTTGGCAGGATCCACTTGAATACCTTTGTCTCTTACGATGAAACCCAGTAGTTTACCAGATCTTACCCCGAAGGTGCACTTGTTCGGGTTTAACCTCAGCTTGTACAACTTCAACCTGTCAAATAGCTTCTGCAGATGGTCAAGGTGTTCTTCTTCAGTTTGGGACCTTGCAATCATGTCTTCGATGTATACCTCAATCTCATGATGGATCATGTCATGAAACAAAGCAACCATGGCACGCTGATACGTTGCCCCAGCATTCTTCAGTCCAAAAGGCATGACCTTGTAGCAAAAAGTACCCCACTGAGTAACAAAGGTTGTCTTCTCCTTGTCTTCGGGAGCCATTTTAATCTGATTATAACCGGAGAAACCATCCATAAAGGAGAAGACTTTATGTTGAGCAGTGTTGTCAACCAGAACATCGATGTGAGGTAGAGGGAAGTCATCCTTGGGACTTGCCCTGTTCAGATCCCTATAGTCAACACACATTCGAACCTTACCATCCTTCTTCGCCACAGGAACCATATTGGCCACCCACTGAGGGTAAGAAGTAACTGCAAGAAAACCGGCGTTAAACTGTTTCATAACTTCAGCCTTGATTTTCTCGGACATCTCTAGGCGCATTCGGCGAACCTTTTGTTTTACTGGAGGACAATCTTCCTTAGTAGGTAGGCGATGAACCACAATATCGGTATCCAACCCCGGCATATCTTCGTAAGACCAGGAAAAGATCTCAACATAGTCATGAAGCATCTGAATCAGCCGTTGCTTCACACTAAGCTCCAGATTTGCACCGATCTTGACCTCTTTCTTGTCTGTCTCTGTACCCAAATTCACTGTTTCCACTGGTTCTTCATGTGGCTGTATAGCCCTCTCTTCTTGGAGTAGCAGTCTTGCAAGTTCACCAGGCACTTCGCAATCATCTTCACCTTCGTCTTCGGCTAAGTTGATCAGATTTTCGAAGTCATAACTGGCAGTAGCAGAGTCGTTACCAGTGAGATCCAGAGTGGATGTAGAGCTGCATATATGAGTGTGTGTAAAATAGCTGTTTTGCAATATATAATAAAGAAAAACAAGGAGCGCAAGATTTGAAATGCAAGAAACGTCCAATGCTTTTATTAATGATATATGAAAATGACACACATAAAGCCCTCACAAATGAAGCCACAGTTCCCCGGGTAAGACACTGGGCCATAAAGTTTAAAGCATTATCTGTTACATATTCAAAACAAAAAGTTTCATTACTGAGTAACAAAAGAAATAGGGATGAAGTCCTTTGCTTTCCAGTTGCTTGGTCCACCTTCGGTCGTAGGATAGATCCAGCTGTCGAACTCAGACTCTTCCACATCATCTTCAATGGCATTTACTCCCGAGTTGCTGATGAACACGGGAAGTCTTCTGATTCGTGCGTTCCGAACAGCCCTTTGAGCTTCTGCAGTGAAACCCAAACCAAACTTGTTAGTCTTCTGTGTAAAATCAGGGATTCGTCCCCAATTTGCACACCCACCTTTCTCAACAATAGCTCGGGCATCCTTGAGGGAAGCCATCTTCATAGGAGAATCTTCAACAACAGTCTCAACTGACGCTAGTGTTTGGGGAACCTCTTCAAAATGCTGGAATGGGGTCTCAATGAACTCCCCATCCATCTCTACATATCGGAAAGAGTTGAGGTGGCTAACCATGTACTCCTCCTCTCCCTGTACTGTCACAATCTTCCCTTTTACTGGATACTTCAGCTTCTGATGGAGCGTTGAGGTTACAGCCCCAGCTTTGTGGATCCATGGAAGACCCAGCAAACAAGAATAAGATGGCCGAATGTCCATCACATAGAACGTAGAATTGAAAACCTGAGAACCAACCTTAATCGGAATATCAACTTCTCCATGCACCATTCTCTTAGACCCATCAAAGGCCCTAACAACGATGTTGCTTGGTTTCAGCTCCAACCCTTCACAGTCCAACCGGTCTAGAGCTTTCTTAGGCAAGACGTTCAATGAGGAACCAGTATCCACTAATACATGTGTAAGAGTAGTGCCCCTGCATTCAATGGAGACATGCAGGGCATCGTTGTGATTCTTCCCTTTAGCAGTCAAGTCGGTGTCTGAGAAACCCAACCCATTATGGGTCGTCAAATTGGCCATGCAATCTGTAAACTGATCAGCTGATGTCTCTTGTGGTACATGTGCAGTCTTCATAAATGTAATCAGAGCCTTGGCATGGGCCTCTGAGCATAGCAACAGTGACAACATGGAAATCTTGGACGGGGTTTGCCCCAGCTGCTCGACTACGTTGTAGTCGCTCTTTTTGATGATTTTCAGGATCTCTTCCATCTCTTGTCTAGAAGCTTCAACAGTAATTGTTTTTGGTGCCTCCGTCTGAGCAGGCTCACTGGTGGTCCCTTTGCCCCGAGTGTCAGACGACTCAGCGACAGGGGTAAGAACTTGAACAGGAATAGTAGCAGGTACACTGGCAGGTGTAATAACAACAGGTTTTCGGGCAGTTGGTGGAGAGATATCAGGTGAGAAAAGTCTTCCGCTGTGGGTGACTTTAGCAGGTCCAACAATATTGTTGATGTCAGTATCAGCATCCAACTCTTGTTTAACTACATGAAAATAAACATCAGCCTCGTAATGCCAAGGAACAGCTTTATCAGAGGTGTAGGGGATAGGCCCAGGAACAGTGATGATCACAGGTGCGATTCTTGGAACATATGTAATCCTAACAAGCTTTCTCGAGGAAGCCTTGGAAGAATTGTCGAAAATGGTAATGATGGCAACTTCTTCAGTATAGACTACAGGAACAACAGTCTTCTCAAACAGAATTTCTTTACTATCCATCAGGCGTTGGACACCTGATTTCAAAAGTGGGCAACCGGTAGGTAGAACAGAACACATACGGAAATCTTCGTCACAACCCAGAAATAAACCGGCTAGCAAAAGGTTCTTCTTCACAGTCATCAAAGGGGTAACAATGTCGTTCACAGAAACCACAAACGAGTCTTCATCTATAGCATTTACTCCATTCTTGGGCATAGGAGAAGTCACAACATTAGGTCTTTCGGGCGCCTCAAACTCAATCTCCTTAGCATCAATTAAGTCCTGTATCTTATTCTTCAAAGTCCAACAATCATTTGTATTATGCCCCGGGCTATCAGAGTGATAAGCACAGCGGGCATTAGGGTTATACTTCGGTGATGTTGTATTCGGATTCTTCGGGGCTTCCCTTGGAATCACCAGATTGGTATTCAGCAACTGTGGCCGAATCTGAGATAAGGTCATGTTGAGACGGGTGAATTGCCTTCGAGGTCTCTCGTCCTTTTGTTGATTGTTGTGCTGAGGAGCACCAACAGGTCTTGAAATAACAACCTCATTAACATCTTGGCGACGTTCAGGTATATTCTGGTTTTTCGAACTGTAGATAGCACTGGACTCTTTCTTAAAAGGCTTCTTCTCGGTGCTTGATGAAGCACCCTTTTGTATCTTACCAGCCTTAATACCAGCCTCAATCCTCTCGCCGGTCATAATTAGCTCTGTAAACCCAGACGAAGAGCTTCCAATCAGGTGGTTGAAGAATGGACCAGACAAGGTCCCCAGAAACATATCCACGAGCTCCCGATCAGCCAAGGGTGGTTGCACTCTTCCGGCGAGGTCCCTCTACTTCTGAGCATAATATTTGAAACCTTCGCCCGTTCCCATTGACATACCCTAGAGTTTGGTACGCGTGGGAGCAAGGTCGGAGTTGCATTGGTACTACCTGTAGAAAGCAGTAGCCAAATCTTCCCAACTGCGGATACTGGCCCCGTCCAACTGGTAGAACCATTCAAGTTGAGTCCCTGAGAGACTGTCTTGAAAGAAGTGAATCCATAGGTTCTTATCAGCAGTGTATGGTTGAATCTTCCTTACATATGACCAAAGGTGCAGCTTCGGACAAGAAACTCCGTCATACTTAGCAAAGGCTGGTGCCTTGAACTTGTGGGGAATCACCACCCCAGATGACAGACCTAGATCACCAAAGTCCAGACCAGGCACTTTCTAAACTTCCATAGCACTCAACCGGTCTTCCAGTTGCTTGTATCTATCCTCAGCAGGAGGATACTGGTCTTCATCGAAATCCATCTCGTTGTCGGAGACCACAGGGCTAGGAGCCCTCCTTTCCTCTTGACTATCTTTCCCTCCAGATGAGGTGGTCAAATCAACTTCATTCTGTAGCCTGTTACCAAACTTGTGACCTGTGTTAAACAGGATTGTCCTCTTCTTCTCTTCTCTTTCAGAATCAGGGTGTTTAGATCTTGCTGACCCTTAGCTAGATTCATGAACATCTCTTGGAATTGGGCATTCTGGGCCTGTAGGGCCTTGATTGCTTGCTCGGTTGATGGTTCAGCAGACATGATGAGTGCTGAAATAAACAGCGAAGAAGATAAGAGACCTATAATGGGTACCTGTTATGAATTTCATGGGATGAAATGCGTATGATATGATTTCAAAGACAATCGAGAGATTCAAATTTGTAAACCAGAAAGGAAACACACTTTATTAGATAAACTTTGGAATTCAAATTGTTCAACTGATTCCCTTAAGGCGTTACAAGAAAGGAAATACTGAAAAGTAAATAAAACTGGAAAGGAAATAATCAAAGGACAATCAGTGCTCCCATGGTCTCTTCTTGTCGGTGCAGACATAATCATTGAGAATCCGCTCGTTCTCCAGCTGCCTAGTCAACTTCTGGATCTTCTGCTCTTGCTCGTTGAACTTTTCCCGGTAAGCATCCCGTTCCTCTCTCAGCTGCATCCAAGACCTTTTCAGTTCCCCAATGTCAGTGGGCATGTAAGGATGGAGGATGGTAGGAAGAACCCCATCTTCATTAGCAACTTCAACAATGATAGGCAGGACGGCTTCATACGGCATACCCAACTTTTGGGCACGGATACGAACCCATCTGAGATATGGCTCCATCGGAAGGGAAGTCTTTGGACCCAGCTCATGTGGATCAGATCTGTGAACTCTATCCCAAGCCCTTATGAATCTACGGCGTTGCTCGTCGCTATCCCCTTGAAAATCAAAGATAATACTAGCCATTAACAGCTCATGAGGTCCTTCTCTTCTGGAACGCCCAAATTGACGTAAGGCCAAGCACGGGTTGTAAGAAATTCCTCCATTGGTTCCTATTAGTGGAACATTGGGGTACTCCCCACAGTGATCAATGATAGCCACCTCATCCATACCCTTGAGAGTCCAGATAATGTCATTATGCGAGAGAGACATAACCCTATAAGCCCAGCCCATGCCTTCTTTATTCTTCAGCACTGACTTGGGAAGGTGTGAAATAAACCACCTCGCCAATAAGGGAGCACAGCACATCAAGGTTCCCCGCTTTCGGGAAGTATGGGCATAAAGCTGATGAAGAATGTCACCCAAGAGAGTGGGTACAGGATTATGAGAGATGAAGATTTTTATCGCATTTACATCAACAAAGGAGTCAGAGTTCAGAAACAATACCAAGCCATATATCAAAAGATCCAGAATATCTTCGAATGCCTTGAAGTCTAGACTATCCCAGAAATAGTTAGCCTTACCAACCAAAAACTTAGTCAGAAAACCCTTTGCTCCACTTCTAGTCTCCCAATTAGCCATTACCTCCTCTTTGGTCATATGAAGGGCTGCAGCAATCTCTTCAGGTCTAAGGATCTTTTCCCAACCAGTAAACGGGGTCTGCTCCAGAATAGAGATACCGAGCAGCTCAGAGAACTCTTCTAAGGTGGGGACCAACTGGTAGTCCTGGAAAGTAAAGCAATGGTACAACAGATCATAGAATTGGACTAGGACACTCATCATTTGCTCGTCCAATTTGAAGGTGACCAAACTGAGAAGATAACCATGTCTTCTGAGGAAGGAGGTAGTATCAGGCATCTTCACAATCAATTCCTTAAGCAAGGTGGGAACCTGGACAAAGTTGATCCGGATGGTATTCCTACGCATGGGCATCATGATGACCTACAAAACAGACCAAAGATGAATCCCTTCTGTCTTTGAAATAGGTTAGTCCAATGCAAGATGTATGCAATGTTATGATGTCATGATGTCATGATAGTAAGCACACCACAAGTATCCACAAATAACAAACATGGTAAAGGCACACAAGTCACACAGAGAGCCCTTAGATTTTAGGCTAGCAAGGAGCTTAGGTACTACCCTCTTTCAGTTCAGTTGGTTTATTGATGTCCTAAAAATAGTAATCGGGTTCTAGAGGATCTCAATATCACTGACTACCCTCAATCGGTCATAATTCCAATTTAGCAACATTTTCTTGAGGTCAGAATCATCGCGAGAGTTTAGTCTCAATGAGTGTAGCATACTGCTACTGTTCTATGGCCAAGTTAGTCAATTTAAAGGTTCTAAGGTCAGTTGATGCTTAATGACCCCTTAGATGGCCCATATTCTCCTCGTTCCAACACAAGGGATATCGGTACAATCTAAAGTGCCACACCAACGTAGCTACTACTTCAACCGTATCGGTCTATGCCGTACAGTTCCCTCACAGTTTATTGCTACTTACCTAAAGGGTAACCCCCAGATCCGGGTTAGGATCTATAGTAACTCCGATACAAGCCCACAAATATAAATCTTACAAAGCATACAATTGAAAACACAATGATCTAATCCTAAGGTACACCCCACTTATTAGTCCCCAGCAGAGTCGCCAGTTCTGTGATACGGTGGGAGAGAACTGACTGTCTTTGGAACGCTGGTTTGTGTTTTGTGTTTGTTTTTGCAAAATGTCACGGTAAGCAGAACTCGCCACCGACTTTTATTTTATCAAACAAGGAAAGGAAAAAGCACAAAAAAATTCCTTTTTCGAGATATTTCTCGGGTTCGGGGGTAGATTATAGAAAGGGAAGGTGTTAGCACCCTTTCTATCTGTGGTTATCCGTGGGCTCTTAGTTACTTGCTCAAAGTGTTTTCAAAAATTGCTTTTCTTTGTGTTTGTGGGTTTGAAAGAAGTTTTTGTTTGAAAGGTGTAAGTGCGAAAAGTTTTGTTTTGTTTTGGAAAGAGCAAGTACTTAAGAACCATCTACCTACTCGAAAAAGGAATCAATCTGTGCTAATGTCCTTTATACAATGCTATCCCACTATTGATGAGTAGGTAGCACCGTCGTTGGAGTTTTAGGGTCAATTCGATTAAGGGACGTGTGGTCACTAAAGCAATGTTAGGATGCCTTAGTGGTAACCCTAATGTCTTAGATCATTTTTCCGAGGCAACCAATTTGAGGCAACTATGATCTTTGGACAAGAGGGCGACCTCTAAGACTTCCTATACTAAATGACCACGTTCGAAGGCAACCAAGCGAGGTGTACCCTAAGAGTGTGCATGTGCGAGTGTGTTATTTTCTGTTAATTTGTCTTTGTACATGTCAATGGTTATCTATGTTGATTTTAGGTTTAAACATTTGATCTTGTCATGTATTCCCTATTACCAAACATCTAACATTTTATAAGTTGCGGAAATTAAATTGAAGAATTTAAACTAACTATTACAAGGCGTCGGGTATTTACATCGCCAAAAACAACCCTTGAAATTAAAATGCGGAAAATAAATAAAGCGGTAAAATAATTTAAAGTCCTAATTAAAATATTACATTCCGGGAAACAGATACAATATTGAAATCAAATGGATCGCGCGCGGGAAATTAAATCGGATGCGAATTTTTTAGGGTTTTAACCCTTTTTTTGCAAGAAAGTGATTTTTTTGGTTATTTTTGGATTAAAAGAAATTAAATTAGGTTAACAATTAAATTAATAAACTAATTAATTAATTAATATATAAAAGGATATTTTTGGATTTTTGAGTATTTAAAGAAAGAAAAATAAATTAATCAAAGTTAATAAAACCTAATTATCTAAATTAATTTTAATTATTGCAAAAATATTAAAAGTTATACCTAATTAAAACTAAATTAATTAAATTAATATTTATTTACAAAAATAAAGTGCTGAATTTAATTTAAATAAATAAAATATATTTTTTGGTTTTTGATTTTATGAGGAAAAAAGGTTTAATTGGTTAGTTAAAATAAAAATAATAAAACAAAACAATTAAATAAAATGAAAAAAAGAATGAGATAGAAAAAACCCAGGGGGGGTTCAGGCCCAATTTGGAGGTTTGGATGGCAAGTTTGTGGCCCAATAGGCACAGGCCTGGTTGACTTCTAGACTCCACGCATGCACGTTGACTAGGAAACATGGTGCACAATCCATCTGGGCCATCAGATTTGGCCTGGGGGGCATCTGTCCACTGGTTGCATGAGGGAGCATCATGTACTGCGCGCTTGGAAAGGCATGGGATAACCTGAAAGAAAATAATAACAAATAATATGGGGACCTGGGATTCGAACCCAGGTCCTGCAAGCCAATGCATACACGCTTTTGCCACTGGACCATTGAATGTTAGTTGTATACATAGTGGATAATAATAATAAAATATGAAAACGCGTAATATTCCAGAAAATATAAAACAAAGCGCGCGAATTATGAATGGTCCAATGGGGAGGGGGCACGTATTCATCTTCTTCGTTGGACCTGGTTATTTACTTGCGGATTTACATCCGCAGCTAAATCCATAGCTGCATCCTAAAATCTATCCTAGGCCATAGAAATTAATTCCAAGACCGTAGTCATGATCGTCTAGGCCTCCTGAGCATGTCTATGTCCATTAATGGCCCCAAATTTTCCTGAAAATAAAACGCCCAAAAACAAAGACCAAGAACCAACGCGATTGAGAGGGTGTGATGGCTTGCTAGGGGTTGTTTCGCTTCAGTGGATGTCCAGCAATTAATTCACGTTGAGCTTTGCCTTTGAATTCTCCTCTAGGAGTGATTTCAGTTTCAAGCTTTTTCCAAGTTTTTTCAAGTTTGGTTTTGGTGATTCTGCAGCCTCTAACTCCTGATTCGTGTGCCTCTAGCTTGTATATGTAATGAGCATTGGATTAGGTCAACAATTTGGACTTGAATCTTTGTAAATAAATGCTTGAAGATATGATTTGATTCGCCATTGATAACTTTCCAAACTTGTCCAAAAAACAATCTCTTTGCACATGGAATGGCTGATTCGAATTTGATTCCATTGGTGATGATTATTAGGTCCTGAAATAGCCAAAAAGAGATCAAATAATCAATACTTGGATTTTATTTGATTTAAATTGATTAAAAATGAAATAATTCATTAAAAAATAAAATAAAATAATAAAATTAACAAAAGGTCACAAGGCTGAAGCTAGGACACGTGTGGAGTGTGACAAGATCAAATCAAGTGGAAAAGAATGGGCCCATTTGACAAAATTTGAAATTTTGGGGATGGTTGACTTTTGGCAATTTTGCAAAAATGCCCAACTTCAACAATGCATAACTTCTTCAAATTTGAACTTTTGGAAGTGTTCTTGGACTTTTTGGAAAGCTTGAGACGTCCTCTAACAAACCCGTTTGGTCTCATCTGATTTTGATATTCCATTCTCAAGTTATAATCTTTGGAAAAAAAAGGTGTTTTTGTTGACTTTCAAAAATGACCTATAATGTCCAAATTTGTAACTTTTTGTGAGTGCATTTCTTGATATTGGGGTATGAAGATGGATTGTAGGAAATTGTATCCTCTTAAAAATGAGCTTTGGATGGGTCATTTATTATAAAGTATGAGAAATTTATGCTTGGTCAAAGTTGAGTTGACTTTTCCTGCAAAACCCTAATTTAGCAACTTTTTAGTCTTCATGAATTTTGAGCAATCCTTGATGAATCATAATCAACCCTTGATCAAATGATGAAATATCCTTCAAAATGAGAATGTTGACAAAAAATATTGAAGTTTGACTATTTATAGGTCACAATTGACTTTTGCCCTAGCACAATCGATTTTTGGACCTCTTGAGCAATTGGCTGACCAAACTTCCTCTGCAAGGCTTGAAATTTGACATGGATGAACTTGAGAACATATTAGGACATTGGGGAGAACTTGAAGTCATTTGGATGTAAGGACCTTGATGCAACACAAAACCCTAATTTGAGGTTGACTGCCTTAGGAGATGACTTGACTGTCCAACTCTTCAGCAATCTTGAGCAACTTGGAGATTATTCTTGCAATGTCTTGAGAAATATGAGAGGGAAAATTTTGGGGTACACGACCATTTAACTCCATTATTTTTTCCATTGAAAAGCTTGTAACCTCGTTTTTCTAAAGCATCAAGAATCATGCCCTAAGACCCCTTGAGTTTAAAATGCCATTGGTCAGAAGTTGGCACTTTGAAATTGAATTTCTCACCAAGTCAAAATTTTAAAATCCATAATGTGGCCTCTAATCACAAGTTTTCCACGCGTTTTTGCCTCTAAATTTTTTTAGTGAAGTTCCAGATTTGTTTAGCACATCAAAACGCAAGAATTGGATGAGTTTTGATGACGTTTGTATCACACTTCACTCGTGCATCAGGTTTGCACGAATTCCCTCCAAAACGCATCATTCACTCTTCCTTTTGATCCCATTCACTTCTCCTATAAATACATGAACTATCCCATTCAATTTCCCAAGCTTGAATAGCCAGAATCACCCTGCAAAACTTGCTCCGTAACTCAACTTTCTGTAACTTCAAAATCCATTCTCGAGCCTTTTTCAATCTAATTTTTCCATCAATTCACCTTCCTTGATCTAACCTAAAGCTAACCACATAATTACATTCAAGAATCCTGCCCTATACTGCTCCATAGAAGTCCAGTTTCAGAGCTCTGTAACTCAACTTCAATAGGTAGATTCCTTCATCAATTCTTCAAAACTCTGATATCAATGTGTTGCTCTCATTGCCTAGGTTCTAGTTTCATCACTTACCTTTTACTGGAACCACGTTTTGACCATGAAATTTCAAATCCCTTTTTAAAACTTTCCTTCCAAATTGCTTGAGCTACAGTTTATATAAATTTGGCGCAAGGGTGTGGTTGTCTTCATCTTGAAGAGACGAAGCGAATGGCATAGGTCTGAGCTTCTGATTTTACAGTTTGAGAGACCTGCAATTCGTGATGGCTGGAGGTTGAAGATGACCAACGTGTCATCTTCCAACCAATGAATTCCTGATTTAATTAATGATTCTGTATAATATTCACTAATGACCATGATATGCACAGCGCGCCAGATCCCTTGGATTTGATTACTAATGTGTTTTGACTCTCATCCAATGGTCCACATATTTTACTTTTATTTTCTTTTTTCTGATTTTTATATTTTAATTATTTTAAATTTCAAAAAATCATAGAAAATTCATTTTTAGTCCAAAAAATCTGAAAAAATTATGAAAAATATTTTTGATTATTCTCTTTCTGATTTTTATTTTTTTCACAATTTAATTGTGTTTTGGTATTTTTATAAATTTTACACTTATTTGATTTGTTTTAAATGTTTAAAAATATTTTTATACATTTTAAAATTCTGAAAAAATTATGGAATGATTCAATGATATTGTGACAAATATTGATAACCTTATTTTATGTTTGTTTCTGAATTTACTACTTTTTATCAGTTTTTGTTTCTTTTACCCATTTAATTAAATTTTAAAAATAGTTTCTGACTTTAAAAAAATTACCAAAAAATTTGTAAAATTATTTGAGCCTTTTCCTGATTTTTCTATGGTCTTACTTTTTATTTCTTGATTAATTTGAACATAGTTGATATTTTTCTCATTATTTTCTATTTTTAAAACATTTTTAAAATCCCTTTTGTGTATATTAAATGTGATATTATTTTGTGATTATTTTTTGGCTGATCTTGGGTTAGATTTTGGATCATGAACTTTATTAACATTATTGGATCCATGGTGTTGAGTGTAACTCCACAAAAATGGATGAATGATTTTAATAATAGTTTGATTAAAATTTAATTCAAAAGTGGTTTGTAAATTTTTTCCCCATCCCTCTTCATCTCATCCCTTTCTTATTGCACTAAATATTGTTGGAGTATGATATTTATATCATGTCTCAAAACAAATGGTGCATAGATTTCTATTGACCGACCTCAAAATAGGTGCGACTTCTATATAAGTCCACTTACGATTGCTTAACATAGCGCTAAATTTTGTCCCGATTCGAATAAATGATCATTCGTGGCCCAAACTTATGATTGTAAGCCCAAGTATGTTAATTTGATCTCTTTGATCCAATAACCTTGAGATTCATTGTGTGGAGGCTTTGGTTCTACCAATCCTCTAATGGGTCTACAACACCTTTGGTCAACGTGGATCACTTAAACATCGTTGATCATTAAAATGGTACTTGTGAGAATTCCAAATGGATGATATACTTCACAAAAAGCAAATGCAACTTGTTGTGTGGAGGCTTTGGTTCTACCAATCCTCTAATGAGTTCCAAATGCAAGCTTCAAGATGGTCATCCAACTAACCACTAATTATTGACTTGTCTTACCTTATGCTTTTATTCTTTTTTTATGCTTTATGTACCATTTACTTTTAGCATTTACATTTCATGCCATTTTCATTTTTGCTCATTTGAGCATTTACTTTCTTGCCATTTTTACTTTGCTCACTTGAGCTTTTCTTTTGCTTTCTTAAGATACTTAATAATCAACATAAACCCTAAAAAATCTTTAATGGTACTTGGACTATTTGGTTACTATCCTTGGCATTATGGAGCATGGGACTTTTTCTTGGACTTAGGATTAGAAACCTTGTCCTATCTTGGAGACCTTGTGATCTTATCTGATTATTTTGTTTGGAGTTCTTGAGGTTTACCTCAAGACATTGGGTTGTTTGTTTGTTTTTGTGTGCAGGTTTTTGTGATTACACCTTTTGTTTGTAACCTGAAATTCGCCCGTATACAGCCGTTACTCTGCCCAATTTTTATGATGACTTAATACACTTGAAGTTTGGTTCTCTCAAGAGGTCTAGTATTTCTTTACTTGATTGGTTTCAATCCAAGGAATGAGAATTTTGTCTTGTCTCATAATGTCAAGTTTTGGCTTCTTGTTAGTTAGATGGTTCTTATCTCTATCTTTTACCTTGTGCTTTAGGATAGTCCCTTCTTCTCCTCCCATCTTATTTAATTTCAAAAATCTTCTTCCTCCTTTTGAAAACTCATCTTGTTTTAAACTGGAACCATTTTCATAAAAAACTTGGACTTATGTCCATGCATTTTCAAAACATTTTCATAAATAAAATACAATCAACTTAATAATACCATGACATTTTTTTTGTGAGAAGACTAAAAGTCAATCAATCTCATTTCAAACCATTTTTCCACTTTGGCTTTTTACCTTTAAAACTTTTCTTAAAAGATTAAACTCTTGTCAATCCTTGTAGTGATGCAAACGACTATACTTATACAATATATAGTGAAGAGAGATATTTTCCACTTGGGTGTTGAGTGAAGCATTGTTGATTTTGAAATCCAAGCCATATCCTCCACTTTGAGATGATAAAAATTCTCCTTTCTCATGATTGTGGGTAGTAGGTGTGTTTTCCACACGGGCAATGACAATGATGTTTTATCTTATAAAATTAACCAACACATTTGGGTTTTAAATTTTTGAAAGAGGAACTACGTGTACCATGATCCCCTATTGCATGAAAAGGTGGTACGTAGGCACTAAAGGTTTGCAACCGCGGCGGGTGCAAAAAAATTATAAAATGAATATATTTCTTTTCTCACCTCCACCATCCATTTTTTATACAACATTTTTTATATCCAAAATATACAGATTTTACAAAGAGGCTCCTGCGGAGTATCGTAGATGTTTAGGGTGCTAATACCTTCCCTTTGCATAACCAACCCCCTTACCTTGAATCTTTCCCCCTCTTTTTTGGGTTATTCGCTCTTTTCCCATTCCTTTGGAAACAATAAAGCGCGGTGGCGATATTTTTTTTTATTTGTATAAAGTCTAGTCAATCCAATGGCTTAGTCTTGAACATTTCTACCGCTACAGCATGGTCAAAGATACACAACACACAACATCCTGACATGTATTTGAATACACCGACCACATGCACCACTTGATGAACTGCACAAATTCAAGTCTCAAATAATGTTCTGACATCTTTTTCAGTCTAGGCGCACTAAAGATTCCTCATAAAGTATTGTCACGAAGCGTTCCTTTAGATGTCACACATACTCCTTTTAGAGAAAATAAATTCTAAAAAGCATGACCATCAGATCATTCCAATGAGAATACCTCCATATATGATGAATCTCATATACCTGTTGTCATTTTCAAAAGGAAATGATCAATCATGCTTCCTCGCTTTAGACAATTATTTCTCCCCCTCAAGGAGAAAACCTAGGAAATAAGGAACTCCCTCATAATGAGCTTCATAAGATCATACATCAGAAGGGATTTCATAACATATTGGAAGGACATCATACACATACCAAAGTCAGTAGTGCCACAGAGGCATATTGAAGCCTTAAGACACTCTTGATTATCTTCAGGTCACATTCCACACGATGAGCTCAAGCACAAATTACTTATCCATATTCATATTCTTGTGTAGGAAAACTTGAGCTAGAAGCTTTAGCTCCTTGATAGCATATCCAAGAAACTTGAGTTAATTTAAACTCTTCAAGAGTTACTTGCAGCTGAAGGAAACATTATCTCAAAGGAATTATGATCAGATCACACTATCTGATAGCCTTTCCTTGCACCAACCAGCAATTATTGGTACAAGTGGAATCTTCAACGTGATCCTAATCATGCGTTCACCATATTCATCAGTATTTTTCTGAAGAAAAGTGTTCAGATAGCTGACTTGCATACACTCATCAGACAAATATCCAGCTCCCGTCAAGATATTTTCCATCATTTGCATGCACATCTTCATCAGAGGAGTAAATCTTCATGCAGATATAGTAGATGATGCTACCACACACCAGAAACCCATGAAGATAAATAAACTCTCAAACACTTTATGAATTAAAGTTCTCAAATTGCAGACTTGCACAGATACGTCAGGAAAATACACATCTTTCGTCAATGTATTTACCATCAATTAAATGCACAACATTATTAGGAGGGAATTTTCTCAAGCTCCTTACTTCACAGTTCCTTCTAAAAAATATAGACAACAGATAATACTACGTTCACGCACTAGGTAGAACATTATGTCTAACATCCATATTTTGCACACCACTTAGCATAAGTGGATTCTTCATCAGGCCAATAAATCATGACAGATACACAGCACACGGGCCACTCCAGAATAGATTAGTTACTTGATCTTACACTCCACCTTGAACAAAGCAACCTTATTTGGCTGGAGAAGCAACCAACTGAAATGATGTTCCGACATCAGTTCATACATCAAGGACTTAATCATAAATCTTGCAGGAACCCCCAAGGAAATCACACTTGTACTCATTCACAAACCATCAATCTTCAAGGCCAGATCAAGAGGCACCAGAAATTTTCTCATATATTTTCCGCATCAACACATCAGACAAATACATAACTCTCGTTAGAGTATTTACCATCAATCAGATGCATACTTTTACCAAAGAAACATTCCCCTATAATTAAACGGAAAATAATGTTGTCTTCTTCACAATTAGAAGAAAACTTCAACAACACAGACAACTCTCAAACACATAAATGACCCACAACTGAGAGTTAATCTCCTTAACTCCGGTTGATACATCTTCATTGCATACAACCCCTTGAACGTCTCTTATAATTCAGCAGAACAAGAGTTCCATGTTCTCATAGACTTGATGAGTGATATCAAGTCAGAGTAAACAACCTTCATCATGTTTAAGAGAAACATCCATCAGTCATCTGCTTAACGTCCTCTTCTCCAACTCAGTCAGAAACTATTACATTAGAATAGTCACAAATTTGACTTCTCTAGATTAAAAGAATCTTCCAGATGTCAAAGAGAATATCCTAGACATTTGAACTTGACATACTTGGTTGAGAAAATAAATTTCCTTTTTGGGATCAACTCCTGCACTCTTATATCCTTTTATCAGAAATAAACTGACCCAATGAGTAAAAATGTTGATCAACTCTTGACCAACACAAATATCTAAGATCTGTTCTAGAAAAGAACCTTCTTAGACACATAAACAAGATGCATCCTCTTCTAGATTAGGATAAGGTTCAAAACATATGTCATCAACACACATTTGTTTAGCACCCAAAGCATCTAAAATGCCATTCCTTTAGCCAACAAAGTTCTTCATAACTTGCTGACATGATGTTCTAACATGTGATAGAACATCATTCCAAGGAACACACCAAGAAATTATTTGACATGGGCTGGAGATTATCCTTTTAGGGTTAAAAAAATAAATTGCTTTTAACTTTCTTCAGATCTCTTTTCAATAAATTCACTTAAAAGTGCCTTTTTGAGTAGAATAGAGATAATCCTCAAGCATCTTTGGAAACTTTAGCAGACTGGTTGAAACAACCTCCAAGTATGACTACAATATAGGATACACCTTCAGATAGGAACAGATCACAAGGTTCTCCTTATTGTATTACAAGGACAACCCTCCCTATAGGCTCAACACCTAATACACCCCAAACCAACATGTGTTTTATATCATATGCATCGGAACAAACAAAAACTCCTCAGCAACCTTCAGGCATGGCTTAATCATTATTGTACACAAGCACCACAATCCAGGTTCCAACATGGGTTTGAAAATAAACCAACCCAACACAGCAGTTCAACACCAAATCTACAAACAACAGCTTGTTCCTTAAAGTCCATGAACCATAAAGTATCTTCCCTAATCTCATCCAGAAACGGACAGGATGCCTACTCTGATACCAATTGAAATTCTGGTATACAAATTACATATGTCCTAACAAATGTTGAGACATTGATCTCTGTAAATACTCATGGACAGAAATAGCATACTGATACAGAACTCATCATTCCAGGATCGTAACAAATGTTCCAACATCTTATACGACGTGTTAATCAATCAAAAACAAAAATGAACAGAACATAAATATAGTGACCCACATATATGATGACTCAGTTTGGTGTACAATAATACCTACTCTAGGGGCTACCAAGCCAGGAAGTAACTCCACTATCAGCAGTATTAGTTAAAAGCTAAACTCCCTTGTTTACAACTTCTCGCCTAATCCCTACCCAATGCAACTTCTACCTAGGTTCTCCATAAATATGAGAAATTGACATATCACTTCATAAATCACCTTAGTGATAATTCTATCGATTACAACCAGTTCAATCAAGACTCTTGACTAACACACATACTTGGATTTTCTTCAAAGCTTCATCCAATAACAATACACGATTCATTACCTACAAACTTCTGAATCTGTATAAAACTATGTCTACCACAATGTATCAAATTGATACATAGGGTGACTTACAGCCCAAAAAAGTACACGACTTTCAAAACCCTAAACCCTTATTTTTCTCTTAACTTTAATACACTTGGTTTAGTTAATTTTCCATAGAACTAAGTCTTCCTTTAAAAATCTTCAAGGTACTGGATTTGGGCTTTAGAAGGGCAGTTGATGTGTTGCAGAAAATACAAAAAAATATCTCCTAAATCATAGGACTTCAATCATTAGTTTCCTTGATTATCTCCATAATTAGAAACTAAACAATCTTCTAAAATTTAGCTCGAATCTCTTCAATATTTAAATTGTGTGCCACATAGGACAACATAATATTCCCAGAATATTCTGCATATGCAATATATCAATTAAATCCAACTTTCCAGTTGGTCACAAGCGCGATGTCGAATGCCTCTTCGTAGGACATCTTCATTCGACATGTCTCTCTGATGATGAGACATGTTAGTTTAATACTTTTGAGTTCTTAATCTTGAATGCATCATATGGCAACCAAATACGTCCAGAAGGATCCATATTTGTAACTCACTCACAGAATCAGAACATTCAGTTATACCAGACAAGATGTCAGATGATCATAATAAGACATCTTGTTCAACATCTAGTTTTACCAAAATTAGTCAAACCTTTAGAGCTCAAAAAACACAAAACAAATGCAAGCCTTTTTTCCACTTTGCTTTCCCCTTTAAAACCTTTTTCTTAAAATAAACTAACACACAAACGTTTCAAAAATTTTGAGAACAACTACAAGTGCCATGATCCTCTATTGCACGAATGGGGTACATAGGCAAAAAAGGTTCAGAACTGTGGAGGGTGCAAAATTATAAAAAACACTGCTTTTCTCATCTCCACAATCTCATTTTGTAAACACTTCTTTTATATCCAAAATACACAGATTTTTAAAGAGGATCCTATGGAGTACCGTAGATGTTTAGGGTGTTAATACCTTCCATTTGCATAACCAACCCTCTTACCTTGATCTCTATTTTAGTTTGGGTTTATTCACTCTTTTTCGATTCCTTTGGATAAAATAAAAATGTGTAGGTGACTTTCACTGATTTAGGGAGTTAAGTCAATTCAATTGCTTAGTCTCAACATTTTTATCGCTATAGAAAATTGGAGAATTCACTGGGGAGAAATCACTAAGTGGGTTGAGCCTATCTATGTTTATCTGTGTATGTGATATTATTTGTTGTTGTATATATGCATGTATGTTTGGATTTTTCTGGTTTTCAGGGTGCTTGGTGATCTCTTATAAGTAAGTCTTATACTCGGACTTGGGAAAACTTAAGATAGGATGGGTGGTATAATCACTTCAAGTTATATGGAGAAAGTCCTTAGTAAGTTGATTTGAAAAAAACCCCGCTCAGTGGAGGCCCTTTGGGTTGTATTTGTTGAACAAGCAAGGTGTGAAAACATTATTACTTTCGACCTGGGAGCCCGAGAAGCTGAGATATGTTGAACCCTTAACCCATATTGATCTTTTTAGGTGTAGTGTGGAGACTGTCCAAGAGTCAATTCTGGTATAGTTGTCATGTGATACTGCACTCAGACGGGTTTTTCCTATGAATATTACTAATTACCGAGTAAATTGGGACGTTGGTAATATCCAAAGGAAGATCGAGGACTCTGAGATTTCCTAGAACCTTTTTGTGCAGGTGACATAAACCATTAGTCCATACCTTGTTTGTGATATCTGCATAATCATGCATTCATGCATTCATGAAACATCATTTTCACCCGGGTTTCAAGGAACTTAAAAGAATCTCTTTGAAAACATCACAATTTTTGTAATGATGGAGTTTGGAAGGAGTACTGAGAAGTACATTTTCAAGAGTCCTCATTCGGAAGAATTGAGAAAGCCTGAATACTTGTATCTAGTCCTTGGGATTTCAAACTCTCCTAGTTATCTGAAGTTGGATTTCTCCACACCTTCAATTCAATTCCTCGGTCCTTTGTATCAATGATTTATTTTCCTGGTATATCAGCAAAGTATAAGAGAAGATTGGAACAGGATTTATTTTCCTTTAGCATTTCAAATTCAAGCTCAAGAAGGCGTTACAGCCCGGTGTTGGATCTTCTTTGAATGCAGTTCATTTGGACTTGAGGATTTAGTTTTATATATTTTTTTGTATAGGATTAGTGAAACTTTTTACTACAACTATAATCCTTCCAATATTAATAAAAATGAGATTTTTCAGCTATTCAAATCGTGTTCTTTAATTGATGTTTGAAATTTCTTTAGCATACTCCAAAGTTCCTTGGAAACTTGGTTTTAAAAAAATTTAAACAATCATTTGCAATTTCATAGCATGCATCATTTTCACTCTTGGTCTTGCTTTTGAGAGTTTTCTGGAGTCTTATCCTCTATTCTTTATCTTCAGAAGTCAAGTTTTCTCATAAGTATAATACTCGCGCTAAGTGCAAAAAGAAGATGAAACATTTAGAACAAGAGAATCAGAAACACAGGGAAGACGTTTTTGCTTTAAGAAATTGAATGGATAATCGGACTGCTTTTGTAGAGTCGTTGTTGGCTTCTCAGAATCAGCCACCCCCTCCTCTACCTCCTTCTCCACATGCTACTCAACCACAACAGACGAGGATCATTTCTGAGATACTGTCAGTTCATGTTTCTGCTGCTCTTGTTATTTATGCTTCTCAATTCGAGATGCCCCATGGTTATCCTTGGGGAATGCCTCCTGGTTTCATTCCTGGAAGTTATACTTCTGCTGTTGAAGTTTCTCATCCTACTCAACCTGTTACTGTTACCACACCACCAGTTGTGCATAATGTTTCTGTTGTTAATGATGAAATATACCATGTTATTGTTGCACCAAGTGAAGGCTTGGGTTTTTACGATAGAATGAATGATTTCTAGGATCTGTTTAATGAAATGCAAAAAGAGATGAAGGCCCTTAGAGGGAAATAATTGTTTGGGAAGAATGTTAGTGTCTTTGTTTGGTTCCTAATGTGAAGGTTCCGACCAAGTTCAAGGTGCCAGAGTTGGAGAAGTACAAGGGAAATACTTGCCCTCGTGCTCATCTTGTGATATATGTTAGAAGGATGTCCACTCACACTAACAACCAACATCTGCTAATCCATTTTTTCCAAGATAATATGACTTGTGTTGTGTTGAAGTGGTACATGAGCTTAGATAGTGCAAATATCTTCACTTTCAATGATTTAGGCGAGGCCTTTGTAAGGCAGTACAAGTATAATATGGATATCGATCCCGATCGTGATTAGTTGAGAGCTATGACCTAAAAATATAAAGAATCATTCAAGGAATATGTGCAAGGTTGGTGCGTGGTTGCTGCTCAAGTTGTGCCTCCAATGGAGGAAAAGGAGATGACTAAGGTCTTTTTGAATACTCTTGGGTCGTTCTACTATGAAAGGATGGTTGTTATGGGCGTCCGATGGGAAAAAGATGTTAGGGAATGACGATTGTCGAGAGAGGATGGTTCCAGTGGTACCAAAAACTAGGGATATTGTTTCTCTAGAAAAAAGGAAGTGGATACAATTGCTATTACCTAAGAGAGAGAAACTAGGCCTCTGAGAGAGCATCACTGGCACCAATAACATGTTGCCTCAGTAACCTCAGTTGTTAGCATATCTCCAACCAATGTTACTTATCAGAGAACACCTTAACAAGGTAACCAAGGGCAAAATCAGAAAAGAGAAGCTTTTGACCGATCCCAATGAGCTATACTGAATTAGTTCCTGCACTAATTCAAAAGAACCTAATGCAGACTAGGTCTCCTCCTTCCATACCTCCAACACTGACATGGTATTATAAAGCTGATCAAATTCTGCCTTCCATAAGGGATCCCCTAGACATAGTACAGAAAATTATTATCAATTGAAAGTTGAAGTTCAGAAGCTAGTGAGATCTGGTATCATGTCTTTCAAGGATATAGGTCCAAATGTGAAAGTTAATCTGTTACCCAAGCAGGGAGGTGGAAATGTTGTGAATATGGTTTCTGGATATCCTGGAGAGTTCATAGCTTTTTATGTAAACCTGGTGAGAGGTAATTTGAGGAAAATGCATGTTGATCTTTGTGAATTCAGTTACTACACACATGATCATGTAGGTTGCAATGTCTACAGTACATATATTTATGGATGTGATAAAGTGAAGAATGATTTCCAAGAAATAATGGACCAGGGCCTTATCCATATAATCCGACCAAGAGCGGAGTATGAAGAGGTTAATATGATTGAAGACCATGATGATGAGTTTGTGTCTTCTGATGAGTTTATGTTTTCTGATGAATTTATATCTTATGATGAGTTTGAGTATGTTGATGAAGGCGTGACTTTTGATAATGATTCTATAATTCCTATTGAAATACCTATTAAATGTGCTGAAGAGGCTGAGGTGAATTTCATTGTCCAACACTTTTACATTGCTACTCCAGTGGAAGTTGCATACCACGGTAAGATTGTAGTAACTCATGTGGTTATTTGTTTACCTGGTCATGTTTCGTATGAGTCTGATAGGGCTATACCTTACAAGTATAATGAAAATATTCTGGAAGAAGGCGTGGAAGTTCCAATTCATCCTTTATCTCATGTTGCAAATATTGTTGAGGCCAGTCAGGTGACGCATAATGGTCGTGTGTTTACTCCCACCTTTCAAGTAGGTGTCGATTCTGGTAAGAAGATCGTTGAAGCTGGTGTTTAACCCAAGAAGGTAGTAGGGAAGACTAGTGGCGCTGTGTTGGAAAAGGATGTTGATGATCTTTTGAAGATCATTAAGATGAGTGATTATAATATTATGGACTAATTGCTGCAAACTTCGTCCAAAATTTCCATTCTGGCATTATTAATGAATTCTGTAGCTTATCGGGAATCTTTGATGAGGATCTTGGACAAAGATTTTGGTGAATATGATGTCTAAATTGACTAATTTAATGGTGTTGTTGGAAATATCACGACATGCGATAATCTGATTTTTTGTGATGATGAACTACCTGATGAGGGAAGAACTCACAATATGGCCTTGCACATATTGCTGAATTGCAAGAATAATGCTTTGTTTAATGTGTTGATAGATAATGGCTATACTCTGAATTTGATACCAAAAAGTACTCTTGCGAAGCTCAAATATCAAGGAAGTCATATGCGCTACAGTGGAATTGTAGTGAAGGCTTTCGATGGTTCAAGGAAATCTGTCATTAGAAAAGTTGACTTGCGAGTATACATAGGTCCACATATGTTTCAAATCACCTTTCAAGTCATGGATATCTTCCCAGCCTACAGTTTTGTATTGAGTCTCCCTTGGATCCATGAGGCAGGAGCTATTACATCCACCTTACATCAGAAATTGGCATTTTTCCGTGAAGAAAAAGCAGTGATTGTGAATGGTGAACAAGCTTTATTGGTATCCCATTTGTCTTCTTTCAGTGTTGTAAAAGTTGATGAAACTGTTGTTGGAACTCAGTTCCAAAATATTTCTATTGATTACATAAAGAAGAATGAAGATTATATTACCTCTTTTAGAGATGCATAACAAGTTGTTTAGAAAGGTCCTAGCATTGTGTGGGGTCAGATTATTGATTCACCCATAAATAAGAACAAGACAGGTATGGGTTTCTCTCTAAATAAGGATAAAAATGAAGTGGTGAAGCTGAAAGTCTACTTTCCGTCCATATCAAGATATCTTCCATAGTGTGGGTTATCTTCATCTAACTACTCCAGAGGTCGACGCTATCATTGAAGATGAGCCAGAGCAGGAGATATAAAATTTTGTGACGCATGGAGTGAGAGTCTTGAGTTCAATCAGTGTTCATGTTCCCAGATGCATTCATATTTTGAATAAATATATCGTTACTTGTTTTTCAAAATCCTTTTGTTCTGCCCAAGGTGAAAGTGATATTGTATGGGCGTGTCTTTTGTTTTGAATCTTAAAACCATTAATAAATTTTGTTTTTTATTTCTAATCGTGTTTTATTTTCTGATTTTTATTGGAAAATGGTAATCAGAAAAAAAACCTTTCAAAATAAATAATAACTGCAAATAAATTTGCATAATCACTTGTTGCATTTATCAGTTTCTAAAATCAAGCTTAACCATATGTGTAGATTAATTAAAAAACCCGTTGAAAACAATGATCTTGCACCCTCTCCCAACTTTGAATATCATTTGTATGTGGCTGAAGAAGAGGAATTTACTGAGATCCCATAAGAGGTTTCTCAATTGCCTCTGAGCGAGGAGAATATCATTCAGTCATATAAGGAGCTGTTGCAAACTATTAACTTGGGTTCTGAAGAAGATTTAAAGGAAGTTAAGATTGGGGTACTGCTTCATCTCGATGTGAAGAGCAGTTTGATTGAGTTATTAAAGGAATATGTTGACATCTTTGCTTGGTATTATTAATACATTCCTGGGTTGGATACCGATATTGTGGAACATCACCTGCCGTTGAATCCTAAATGTCCACCAATCAAACAGAAGTTAAGAAGAACTCATCCTGACATGGCAGTGAAGATAAAAGAGGAGGTTCTGAAATAGATTGATGTCGGTTTTCCTGTGACATCAGTGTATCCTCAGTGGATTTCCAATATTGTTCCAGTTCCAAAAAAAAGATGGAAAAGTCTGCATGTGCGTTGATTATAGAGATCTAAATAAAGCTAGTCTAAAAGATGATTTCCCTTTGCCACATATTGATATGTTGGCAGACAGGACAACAAAATTCAAAGTGTTCTCGTTCATGAACGGATTTTCTAAATATAATCAAATTAAGATGGCTTCTGAGGACATGGAAAAAAAGTTCATCACACCCTGGGGAACATTCTGTTACAGAGTGATGCCCTTCGGGTTGAATAATGCTGGTGCAATGTACCAGATGGCTATGACAATCCTATTCCATGATTTGATGCATAAGGAAATTGAGGTATATGTTGATGATATGATTTCCAAATCCCAGACTGAGGAAGGGAATTTATAAAACTTGTTGAAATTATTTTAGAGTTTGAGGAAGTATCATCTTCACTTGAATTCGAATAAGTGTACTTTTGGTGTTCATTCTGGAAAGTTGTTAGGTTTCATTGTCAGCCAGAAAGATATTAAGGTTGATTCTGATAAAGTTAGGGTAATTCAATAGATGCCTACACCAAGAACTAAAAAGCAAGTAACTGGTTTCCTTAGATGGTTGAATTACATCTCCAGATATATTTCTCATATGACTGCCACTGGTGAGCCGATCTTCAAGCTTCTAAAGAAAGATCAAGGTTATGTATGGATAGATGATTGTCAGAAGTATTTTGAAAGCATTAAAGAGTATCTGGATGAACCTCCTATCTTGATCCCTCCTATTGAAGGAAAACCATTGAATATGTATCTGACTGTGTTAGATAGCTCCATGGGTTGTATTTTGGGACAACAAGATGAAACAGGAATAAAAGAGTATGCAGTTTCTTATTTGAGCAAGAAGTTCACTGACTGTGAGTCACTATATTCTATTCTAGAAAAAACATGTTGTGCTTTTGCCTAGGTTGCGGAGCGAATGCGGCAGTATATGTTGAATCATACTACTTGGTTGATATCCAAAATGGATCCAATTAAGTATATATTTGAAAAGCCTTCTCTTACTGGAAGAATTGCTCGTTGGAAGATGTTGTTGTCTCAATATGAAATTGAATACCATACCCAAAAGGCTATTAAAAGTAATGTGTTGGCTGAGTACCTTGCTCACCAACCGGATGATGATTATCAGTTTGTTAAGTATGATATCCCTGTTGAGGATGTGATGTATTTGAAAGTTAGAGAAATTATGATCAACCATTTCCCGAGGAAGATCTAGATCCTGAATCCTGATGTGGTATGGTATTTGATGGAGACGTGAATGCTTATGGTAAAGGAATTGGTGTTTTGATTATCACTCCTCATGGGTCTCATATCTCTTTCATTGCAAGGTTGATATTTGATTGCACCAATAACATGGCAGAATATGAAGCATGTATCATGGGTCTTGAAGAAGCCATAGATCTCAGGATTAAGATTCTGGGTGTATATGGTGATTTAACTTTAGGGATAAACCAAATTAAAGGAGAATGGGAGACTCGTCACCCTGGCTTGATTTCCTAAAAATACTATGCAAGAAGATTGTTGACTTTCTTCAATAAAGTTTAATTTCGTCACATTCCTCGAGACAAGAATCAGATGGAAGATGCTTTAGCCATATTGTCTTCCATGTACCAAGTGAACTCTTGTAATGATGTACCTCAGATTACGATCCAACACCTTGATAATGTGAGAAACCCCTTCATAATTGGTTTTGAATGATTGCAAATATATGTGAAATAAAAAATACATGTGTGCATTACAAAATATAATATAACATGTTTAAAATAATTTAAAAATGTGTGTTACTCACAATGCATCATTATGAGTCGACACAACAGGTTTTGCATCGATCCATAACATACTAAAGTCCCTGGTATACTATCTCCAACTATTATGCATCAATACAAAATCTTATGCATCGACACATAACACTTTGATGCCCCTGTAATGCAAACTTAAACTTGTATGCATCGACATAAAACCTCATGCATCGACACATGACATTTTGATGCTCCTGGAAAACATTTTTGAATTTATATGCATCGATACATAGTATCATGTGTTGACTCATACCACATTTTATGTTCAAAAATTAAAAATACAATCAGTATGCATCGACACATATGTGTTATACATCGACAGATGTAAAACAGTTGGTTCTGTAAAATGTTATGATATGATCTTGTGTCGACCCAAAAGAACATGTGTCGACCCATCCTGTAATTCATAACTAACATGAGTCTAATCATGACCAACATGCATCGACTCATAATTTTTTCTTTTGCCTAACCGTTTTCTGTTACATATATAAGCAAGTATTTTTCTCAGCAGCAAAGAAAATTGCAACATATCAGAATTATGTGCAAACATTTGTGAGCAGCTAGAAGCCTGAAAGAAACTTCATCTTCATCACCTTCTCAATCATCTTCATTCAACAACAACAACGAAAATCAAACATCCTTGTTGAATTGGATCAAGAGGTCAGAGATAACGTTCAGTTGTGTATTGAAAGATTCTCAGCTGAGTTAAAGATTGTAAAGGAGGCTTCAAGAAATAAACCAAGGGATTTGTCCTTCAAGAATGGGTGTGTTCTTGAGGGTTTGTTAGTTATGGTCGCACAAGTCGGATTCAGCCGTAGCGAGGGGTTTGGAAATCAGGGGGATTTTCGCAAACAGGTCGTGGAAGTGGAGGATCGATTGTGGACCTTGCAGGGAATATTGATACAGCTCATATCAAGTGGTGGTTCTTAAAATAAGAAGAAGATCATAGGGATTTCTATCTGTCTGTGTAGTGTAACCTTGTTATCAAACATTCAACATATTGTTATAAAAGTTCTCAATTTCAATTGTGAAATTGAGAGGGAGACGTACCCACACGCGAGGACGATAGTGGGGAACTTATGTACCAAACTGCATGCATATCGTTCTTTCTTTCTTTCTCTTTATCTTTTAACATATTCCATAATTTTGTAATTCAATTGGCTTGCTGAGTTTTTCTGTCTAATGATAAAAATAGTGGTTCAAATACTTTCATCAAACCACCACTATTAAATCATTAAACAAGCATATGTCAAGTGTTTGACAAAATTCCTAACAAATTTCTTAATTCATTGGAAATACTGCTTTAATGATAAGTGCATTGAAACGTTAATAAATATGAATTGTATATTCATCAATTTCATGTAATAAAATCCAACGAGTTTTTCACATGTCTGGTTTTCTAGTAGTCGGTTCAAAGTAGACGGAATTGATTCAGGACATTAATTTTATGATTCTTTCAACACGCTTTGATAAAATAATTTTAAATCCTTGAAAAAGTAAGAGGTGATCTATTCATTCCCCCCCCCCCCCCCCCCCCTCTCGATCACTTGCCACATCGTCTAACAGATAAGCCAGCTCATGTATTTGTAGCAAAGGTGACATCATATGATAAACCTTGGTATTATGATATCAAGCACTTCCTTCAAACTCAAGAACGCCCACGTGGTGTGTCAAACAAATATAGGAAGACATTGAGAAGGTTGGCAGGTAGCTTCTTCCTCAATGAAGATGTGTTGTACAAAATGAATTATGACATGGTCTTACTCAGATGTGTGGATAGATACGAAGAAGACATGTTAATGCATGAGATCCATGAAGGTTAATTTGGTACCCATGCTAATGGACATTCGATGGCAAAAAAGATGCTAACGGCAAGTTACTATTTGGCTGACAATGGAATCTGACTGTTACAAATTTACGAGGAAGTGCCATAAGTATCAGATTTATGCTAACAAGATTGATGTGTTCAGAATGATTAAACCCAAGGCTTTAAATGGAAACCGTTTCATCTTAGTGGCAATTGACTACTTCACCAAATGGGTGGAAGAAGCTTCTTATGCTAATGTGACCAAGTTGGTGGTAGTGTGGTTTATTAAGAACAACCTTATCAATCGCTATGGTGTGCCAACCAGGATTATCATTGATAACAACTCGAATTTGAATAATAAGATGATGAAGGACCTTTGTGAATGGGGTTGTTGAAGCTACTAATAAGAACGTTAAGAAGATCATTCAAAAGATGGTTGTTACATATAAAGATTGATATGAGATGCTCCCTTTTTCTCTGCATGGGTATCGTACATTCGTCTGCACATCAACAGGGGAAACCGCTTTCTCTCTTGTTTATGGCATGGAAGCAATGCTCCGTGTCGAGGTTGAGATTCCCTCTTTGCATGTGATAATGGAAACCAAGTCATTATAGGCTGAATGGGTCTAGAACAGGTTTGACCAGTTGAATTTGATTGAAGAAAAGAGAATGACTGCTTTATGTCATGGTCAATTATATTAGAAAAGGATGAAGAAAGCTTTTGATAAAAAGGTCAAACCTCGTGAACTCAGAGAAGGCAAACTCATCCTCAAAAAGATCATGTCTTTTAACACTAGATTCTATGGGCAAGTGTGCTCCCAATTATGAAGGCCCATATGTTGTCAAGAAAGCCTTTTATGGTGGTGCATTGATTCTTGAAACTATGGATGGCGAGGAGATCCCACGTTCTGTGAATGCCGATGCAGTCAAGAAATACTTTTCCTAAAGAAATAAAAGAACACCTTGCTAAGTTAAAAACCTGAAAGGGCGGCTTAGGCAAAAATGAGCGTCTTGGTAGGTTGAAAACCCGAAAGGGCGGTCTAGGAAAAATTTAGAGACATAAACAGAATAAATCATCTTGGTAGATTGAAAACCCGAAAGGGAAATCTAGGAAAAAGTTAAGGATTTCTTGGCAAGTAAATGTATAAGGCAAGGCTTGATCATTGAAATAACAATCTTCTCAGATTCTCATCGCTCTTCAACTGAAGCTTAAGCACATGAATTAAAAGTTGTTAGGGAGAATAGTGGTCAGTGTATTTCAATGTACCTTTTCCATATACTTACCATTTTTAAAACTTTGTAATCATCTATGGAGTCACGCCATTTGCGGACTACCATTCTATTAAAAAAAATTGAGCTTTTGTCCAATTATTTGCAATTCTTATTTTATTATGCTTACAAAAATTTCATTTTATTATTGATATTAATTTTCAAAAGAAAAAAACTTAAAGAAATCAATAATAAAACATGTTTTTGAAAATTTTGAAAAAAGTTTTTTTACTTTGATTTTGTGAAACAAAGGGATAAAAGCAGTTGTTCCAAGAATAGACGATTTCCAAAGCGTGAAATTTTCTCAAGGAGGCTCCTCTGGTTACTCTCATAGATTATGCATATGGTTTCCTCCACGGTTGTTACTCGGATGATGGGTTTCTTCTAGATTGTTGTGTGGCGTCAGGTCTGTGATCCCGTATTCTCCAATTAAGTCTTGATTTGGATTTCTCCAGTTGAGTGTGTTTTCTTTCCCCGGCCAGATTGTGATCAAGAAAAGATTGTAATGTTATGAAGATTCTACTCAGTTATTGGTTTCCCTCTCCCTTCATAATGGAGAATCTCCTACAGGATATTACTCTTTTCCAGTTATAACATTGTTACTTATGTGTGCTCCCCAGGTAGCAGGTCAGAAGTAGTATCTTTTCTAAGAAGTGTTGAGATAACTGTCAACTTTTGGGTTTTCTCTCACTTTGTGTTAAGTTTGAATTAAAATCCCCGTAAAATTGACTTCTTGTTGTAATGTTGACTTCTTAGTTTATCATATAAACCAAGGATGATGTTTCCCTTTAAGTTTGTTATCCTCATGAACTTTTCATTAGTAATTCCCGTGAAGTTTCTATGACCTTCCCCGACAGAGTTTATGCAACCACTGTTCCCAGTGCATTGTAATTTCCTTCTCATCAGTTGTGATATCATCTTCCCTAGCGAAGTTTGTATGTTATCTCCCAGTGAAGCTTAGAGGAGTTGGTTTTATCCCTGCAGTTTTGTGAATTATTGTTATAGGATTGTGTTTTGTTTATTCTCAAGCAACATTCCCTTTCCTAGAGAAGTTAAGCCTTGAAGTAGGGCTTTGTTTCCTCAATTGGTTATTTACTCTCTTATGGGATTTCCATCGTGGATGTGATTTAGTTGAGTGTTGTCTTTACCCTAAGTTTGCTTTGTATGTTTACCCACAGTATAGTATACTTGTTTATCAGCATATATATAACATACATTCATACATACATCATGCATAGTTGAATTAAAGTTCATTACTTATTTGCATTCATTGATGTCTCTGTTGATATTTTATCTCCTTTGCAGAGTGTGTATCCTCTCTCCAATAGAATGTCAACCTTAAGTAGAAAGTGTACACCCTTTCCATTTCCCCAATGAGTTTATTCCTCGTGGAAAAATTTTGCTTCATCCTTCCTACCCAGCTCATTACTCAGATTGAATTAATCCCTATTTGAGATCGTTCTTCATTCAGTAGAGTCTTATTTGACTATTTCCATCTAGTTTGTTCCTAGATTGAGCTTGGGTCCTTGTTAGTAATTGTTGTCTTTCTTTCAAGATTGGTTTATCCATAACCTTTTTGTGCTTACCAATGTTAAACTATCATACCTTTGATAGATGGTATTCACCTCCTTTGACCTTTTCAGTCCGATTTATTCCTGGTTTGAACTTTGGTCCCTTATAGCAATGTCATTCTGATCTCTCTAAGAAATGATCCCTAGGTTTAGAGTGCATTTATTTTCCATGTAAAGACTTTATCTCCATAGCAGGAATGTGTTTATATTTCCCCATGAAGTCAAAAATCATTTCCCAGCATTGTTATTACAATACTTTTCATAATGGCAAGAGGTGGTCTCTTTATTTGAGCAACATGTATTTCCCCAGTAAGTCTGTTATCAATTTTCCTCTGACAAGAAGTAGCCTCTTTATTTGAGCAGCTTGTATATTGTCCAGATATGAGGTCTTGTTTACTTCGATGGAAGGTTGGTCTCTTAGATATAATAGAGACAATTCATTGTTGATGTTGTTTACTCCGATGGATGGTTGGTCTCTTTGATATGATATAGACAATTTGTTGTTGAGGTTGTTTACTCTGATGGATGGTTCGTCTCTTTGATATGATAAAGGCAGTTTGTTGTTCAGGTTGTTTACACCTATGGATGGTTGGCCTCTCCGATATGATTGAGACAATTCATTGTTGAGGTTGTTTACTCTGATGGATGGTTATTCTCTTCGATATGATATAGAATGTTTGTTGTTGAGGTTTTTTACTCCAATGGATGGTTGGTCTCTTTGATATGATAGAGACACTTCACTGTTGAGATTGTTTACTCTGATGGATGGTTGGTCTCTTTGATATGATAGAGACACTTTTTTGTTGAGGTTGTTTACTCTGATGGATGGTTGGTCTCTTCGATATAATAGAGACAATTCTTTGTTGAGGTTGTTTACTCCGATGGATGGTTGGTCTCTTCGACATGATAGAGACATTTTGTTGTTGAGGTGGTTTACTCTGATGGATGGTTGGTCTGTTCGATATAATAGAGATAGTTTGTTGTTGAGGTTATTTACTCTGATGGATAGTTGGTCTCTTCGACATGATAGAGACATTTTGTTGTTGAGGTGGTTTACTCCGATGGATGGTTGGTCTCTTCAATATGATATAGACAATTGATTGTTGCGATTGTTTACTTCGGTGGATGGTTGGTCTCTTTGATATTATAGATATAGTTTGTTGGAGACCCTTACAACAAATTATTACCCTTTCCGAGTGATGTCTTGGTCAAAGAAAAAACTATTCCCCGCTCTCAGTGAAATCCAGAAGTCAGTGGAAGTTTATTACCCTTTTCAAGTGATATATTGATCAAAGAAGAAACTTTTACCGTTCTTGGAGAAATCCATAAGTCAGGTGAAATTTATTACCCTTTTTAGGTGGAATGCCTTGGTTAAAGAAGAAGTTGAGACCTATTCTAGGTGTAATACCAGAATTGTTGGAAAACTTGTTGTTATCAATAAAGACCATACCTTCAACCCTGAGTTGGTAGTCTATCGTCATCTTTGAGTAAGTATATTATTACTTTTCTACCTTCAACCCTGAATTGGTAGTTCAATGTCATCTGTTAGTCGGTGTGTTTCTTTTCTTTGCCCTTATTTATTAAGATGATGTTATCTTGTGTCCCATGTCAACTCCTCGGGATTTACTCCAGTAGAGTTAAGTCCTCTTTTTTCCGATGGAGTTGGTTTTCCTCCAACAGAATCAAGTTTCCCTCACCAATCGAGTTGGTAATCGTTTCTTTAAAGATTACCTCCTTGTTGGCTCGTGACTTGCATTGTTAAGGATTCCCCCCATTTAAACTTCTTACTTTGCACTTTGTTTTTTAAATGTGACGTTGGCTTTGCCTATTGATGGTTATCCCTTGAGTCGTGTTGTTTGTCACTGACTTATTTTCTTGATGGAACTATCTTTCTTAGTTTGTCTTGTGTCGTAGCTTCGTCTACATTATTCTACTTTTCCCAATGGTGTCTTGTTTCCCTTGCGAAATTCATATTTTTACATTTAAGTACCTTCAATCCCGTCAAGACGAAGATTTTAACCTTCGTATCTCTGGATAGAAGGAAGTCAAATAAGGGAATTTTTTATGCCCCAATTTCCGCCCATAAGATCCCTCATCACTTGATATCATCCCAATGCATCAAGATCACAAATGTGGATTGGTTATCTTTTCTACTCTCTCCTATCTTTAAGTTTGTCCTTGAGGGATCACCAAGCACCTTAATTGTGTATCTTGTATATATGTGTTTTATATTTTACTGACATCTAATCAAAATTCAAATATATATATATATATATATATATATATATATATATATATATATATATATATATATATATATATATATATATATATATATATATATATATATATATACACTTTGTTCTTTTTGTATATTTGTATTTTGTAAGTATCAAGCCAAAGCATCTGACCAATAGAGTTTTCTAGCATTTTTCTTCACTTGAAATCAATTACCCCATATGTGAAAATCGATTTACATCATTATTTTTGCACCAGGATTTCAAAATTTTCAATGGAAGTCGTTTACCCCATATGTGGAAATCGATTTCCTGAGGCGAATTTGGCAAAAAAGGTTAATTTTCAAGTTTTTGTCATGTGGCTCCAATTTTATTTTTTGAGAATATTCTTGATCATCCAAAAATAATTCCATTACCTCATCATAATTAAATTCCATCATACACCTTCATTTGATTAGAACTGCTTATATTCTAACCTAGTTAAACTTCTGTTTCTGTTAGAATTGTTTTTCTTTTTCGGGAAATTAGAACTCTGATTAAAGACAAAGATCTGAAAGCATTATTCAAGGCTTATTCCTAACCTGTTGGCTTCAGACGACTATTGGCTTCAGACTCTGAAGATGTTTTTCAATTCATAAATAGACTTTAAGAATTGAAACCTGGAATCATACTCCAAAATTGAGAATCTGGAAGTTGTCTTAGTGACATTAAAATTTCAAAGATTTCAATTTGATTTCATTCTCTTTGGCATCTAAAGTCAAGATTAATTAAGAATAAGTTGTGTGAAATCAAAATCTCAATTGTTCGATTGACACCAAGATCTCAATTTGTCTATTGGCATCCAGAGTCAAGAATCTCAAGATCTCGATATCTGATCTATTGGAACCAGTGAGAGTTTTACTCAAATGGTTCAGAGTCAGACTATTCGATCTTCATCGAATCATTGAAGCATGGGGAACATCATAAAAAGGATAAGTATTCTTACCTTTCTATTTTCACTTCTACTGATTATAAGAATAAAATTGTGTCATCAAAATACATGGTTTTGTCATCATCAAAAAGGGGGAGATTGTAAGAACAAGATTTGATTCTGAAAAATTATCTATGAGTTTTGATGATAACAAATGAGTATGTTTGTATGAACAATTTTGATACTCTAATGTTTGTTATTGTTGAGTACTTAACAAACAGGTTCTACTTCTGATGGATGGTGTGGCCAAGACATTAGAAGAGAATGGAATCCACTTCTACGCTACAAAAGTTTTGTTGAACAATAGCAAGACACTCCAGAAGGTTCTGAAGTGTAAGCTCTGGTGTTGTTCTAAAGAAGCCAGTCAGAAGATCTGATGACTCAAGTTTCTACTAAAGTCTAGATGCTAAAGACTCAAGTTTCTAAAGACAGCGTTTTCCAAAGAAACAAAGTTAGAAGACTCTAAAGACCAAAGTTCTAAATATTCTAAATACCCAAGGTTCCAAAAAACATTTTCTCAGAACCAAGTGTTGAAGACTCTAAAGACGCAGTTCTGAAGACTCTGAAGACTTGAAGTCCTGATGACTTATTATTATGTTCTCACTTCTAAACTCGTGCTCGCATAAGCCTCTAAAGTACAGAAGGAAAGAAGATAATATGGTACAAATATTGCATGGTATAATCAACATTTCATTCCACTACCAAGAAAGGGAGGACGCGTCGCACAATCTTGTCCCCCACGTTACTATTCAAACTGCCATTGTTTCTGGAAATCCCAAGAGTACCCCTCAATGAATATATATTTTATTGGCTTTATAAATGCTTGAAGACTAAGAGAGAAAGTTGCTAATTAACCTAATAATCACGCACAGATGCTATTCATAACTTTCACATTCTTAAGTCACTATTCATAAAATAGTTTACATATTCAGCTTTTTTGAAGCAATACCCTTGTAAACAAAACTTGTATTCAAACACTTGTTTTATTTTCCTTAAGGGACCGGGTAGGTCTATATTCTTAATAAGTCTAGAGCTTGAGAGTTTTAGAAGTTAGTAGTCACTTGCGGGTAGCTTGTGCATTTTAATAATCAGGTTGATTATTGTTTGATATTCCTTAAGGGTCCGAGTAGGTCTGAATCCTTAAGAAGTCTAGGGCTTATGAGTCTTAAAGTTTGTTAGTCACTTGCGGGTAGCCTGTGCAAATTGTAATCAGTTTGGTTATAGTGAATTAAGTCCTCGATTGAGTGAAGCGAGATCACCTTGGCGGGTGGACTAGACTAGCTTGATAATTTTCAAGTGAACTAGTATAAACATACATTGTTCTTTACTTCCTGTTCTTACTTATTGTTATTATCAAGAGTGAAGGAAAAATAATTTTAACTTAAAAGGGAATATTTTTAAAAGAATAATATTAGGAGACTTCTTAGGAGAATTTTATGTTATAAACATATGAGAGAGGTTGGGTTATAATGAAGATAGAAAAGCTTGAGAAACATTTACGTAAGTGTCCCCTATTATGCGTGTTTTGACTTGTTTTGTTATTTTAGTTAACCTTTTGATTTTTTTCTTTGCAGAGAGGATGGCTCCCATGATAATTATGGAGAAAAAGGCTTTTTAATAGATAAGAATATTTGAAAAAAGTGATTTGGGTTCCACCAATTCTAAAATTGGTTCCTCCGACTCAATAACTCGAGTTGCAAAGAAAAAAATTATGGAAGAGGCTATGATAATCTCGATAATCCCTCTTACATTTGTGAAGCCAAAAGTCGTTGGCAAGATCTAGTCTTTTTTACGTGATAAAAAGAAGAAGACTGTTAAAGATCAAACTCATATTTGTGGAGCTTGGGTTTGTAGGTATAATCAGCTGCATATGATCCTTAATGATTTTGATATTGATAACACCTAGTGTCAGATGTCGTTCTATGGAAGCCATTGAAGGTCTCTAACAAAGAAACCTTTAATGATGGAATTTATCAAAGAAGTCATATCATGCTTCGTAATATAGAAGAAGTAAAATCCTAGATAAAGTTCTGAATCAATGTTGAATATAGAAAGAGATTTTGAAGCATCAAGGTTGTGAAAGAGAGGAAGTATAAAAGATCGTCGGGTAGTGTGTATGATTAATCAATGTATTGTAAAATTATAAGATTATCTCCTAATATACTAAGTGTGATACGGTGGGAGAACTGGCTTGATGTTTTGCGTTTCGATCGCATTTGTGCGGATAGAAAGAGTCGCCACCGACTTTTCTTTTATCCAAAAAGGAAAGGTGAAAAAGCACAGGAAAGACCTTTCGAGATTATTTCTCGGGTTCGGGGGGTAGATTATGAAAAGGGAAGGTATTAGCACCCTTTTCATCCATGGTTTTCCATGGGCTCTCAGTTACTCGTTTAGATCACTTTCTTTCATTTGACAGTGTGCTTGTGGTGTGGGCTTTGAAAGTATTTTGAAAAATCTCTTTGTAATGGTTCTCGTTTCTATAAGAACGCGTACAAAGTTTTGTTTCAAAAAGTGGTTCAAAGATGTGTTTGTGAATCGTGTTTCGGAAAGTGTTTTGAAAATATGTTTTGCAATGGTTCTCGTCTCTATAAGAACGTATACAAAACGTTTTGTCTTTTAAAAATGTTTTGAAATGAAAGTGTAGGTGTAAAAAATGTTTTTATCGTGAGTAAGCGAGTAACTAGGAGCGAATCTATCTACTCGAAAGGTCTTAAATTGTTCTTTTCTTCCTCCTCTTAATGTGGCTATCTTACCATTAATTTGGTAAGAAGCCCCATCGTTGGATGTGAAGGGACAGGCGCGGGTCAATTTTACAGTCATCGAAAGCAACTTATGAGACGCTTTAGCAATTTTAGTAACGTACGAGATCGTTTTATCGAAGGCAGCGTCGAGGGTCATCGAGGGACTACGATCTTTTTATCGAAGGGTCATTGTTAAGGCATCCCATATTCTAGGGACATGACTGTATTTCCGAGGCAACGAGCGAGGTTACCCTAGAGGTGCGCGTGTGAAAAAGTGTGTTGGTTTCAAGTTATTTTATTCTTTGATTAGGTTATCTAGCAATTGATTTTTGAATCTTGCCATACACGCCTAATTACTATACAGTATAAAGAAAACAGTAAATTGCGGGAATTGAAATTCTACGCTATTACAAAGTGTTCGGGAATGGGGGTACAATTCTTATAAATGGGGATCAATCAAATGCGATAAAAAGGTCCAAATAGCAAGCAATACGACCAAATCGAATTTTGAACGATTAATTAAATCTACAATAATCTACGAAATAAAATTAACCAACAAAATATGGAAATGAAATTTTAAGTATTTACTTGAACGGAAGAAAGTAAAACCTATTCTAAAAATAAAATAAAATAATTGATTAAATTATATGTTTTATTTTTTTTTATTTACTTAAGTAAAATCTAAAGAAGGAAAACAAACTAAATTATTTTTTGGTGTTTTATTATGTGTAAATTAAATCTAAAATAAAGCTTATTAAAGAAAGAAAAAGAAATTGATAAAAATTAATCACAAAGTCTAAATCAAATTAAATATATAAAAAAAGTATATTTTAAGTTTAATAGTATTTTGTATAACAGAAGAAAAAAAATATAAGAAGAAAATAAACTAATAGTTAAATGGGCTTATGGAAGTGGTTTGGGGCGGAGGCCCAAAGGAAAAGATTGTCTACTTGCTATAACAAAAAACAAGCAAAAAGGGGGTGAGGTCAGTAAAATAACATGGGCTTATGGAGCAAGGGGTTACCCAATACAGATCAAACAAAACAAAGCCCAAGTTTCTAAACCAAGCTTAGTTATGGATTAAGGGACAAAACCAAAATTAGGGTTTGGGACATTTTCCTCACGCGACGCTGTTCTTCATCTTTTATCATTTGCTAAAATTTTCTACACATCCTCACTACCCCATCCTTGTACTACCTCACGATCGAATCGCCCTCTTCAGTAACATACTGCCTCTTTGTCTCTCAGTGATTTGCATCTTTTGAAAACCCTTCTCTTTTGATTCGGATTTAAATCTGAGGGACCTGAGATTGCCTCATCCTTGACCTCCCTCAACCTCTCTGTTACCGGAATACAACCCTCTCATCTCCCTAATCAAGCTCTAGCGATTTTTTTTGAAAAGGTAAGATTTCTGTTATTTTCAAAGCTTACAAATTTCACTGATTTTTCTATCTTTTTTGTGTCTTCTATTAACTAAGCCTTGTTCTTTTATATACAAAAAATATGCTTATGGAAGTATGAGAAAGAGGAAGAACTCATACCTGTTGGAGCTTTACAGTTTCTCTCTTGTGAAATAGGAAGGGAGAGGCAAGACTGAGGACGGTATTCAGTGGTGACAGAGGTTTTACGAGGGAAAGAGATGAGGACGAGAGCGTGGCTTTTCTGGCTTGTTGGTAACTTTTCTATCTCCTTCGTGGAATAATGATTGTGTTATTTCTGTGTTTTGGGGTGATGGCTTTTTGGTTTTGAGTTTGATGATGGTAAACAGTTCTGGGATTTTTATGATGGTTATTATGTTTGCTGTTCTTGATGATGGTTAATGTGTTTGTTATTTTGATGAAAGTTAACAGGTTGTGGGATTTTTTGGTGATGGTTATGTTGTTTGTATGGTTAACAATTTTGGGATTTTGGTGGTTTGTTACTATGTTTGTTGTGAATGATGCTTTGTTACTGGTTTGGGATTTTGGTGATGGTTAACAGGCCTTGAGTTTCTTGGTTTGTTCTGGTTTTTGAGTTTTTTGCTTGTTAAGAGGTTTTTTTTTTAGTTCTGATGATGGTTGCTAGTTTTTGAGTTTGAGGCTTGGTTCACAGTTTTGGGATTTTGAGGCTTTTTTACTGTGTTTTTTGAGTTTGAAGCTTGTTATTGTGTTTGTTCTCTTTGCTCCTCTTCTGCCCGTTTTTTGGATTGCTCACACTTCTGTTATATTGACCTCTTCTAATGTTGTTGCCTCTTGACCTTTGGTCTCCACAACAGGTTTTTGCTTACAGCAGGTTTTGCTTGGTTTTGTTTTTTAGCAGTTTTGATGATTCTGGGGTTTACAACAGGTTTTGCTTGGTTTTTTTTAGCAGTTTTGATGATTCTAGGGTTTACAGCAGGTCTTCCTTTTGCAACAGAGCTTTTACAGGATGTGCATTGGGCAATTCTATAGCCTAGGTGACCTCTTTCGTTTCTTATCTCTCAATGGCAATAAAAAAGCAATTTTCTCTTTTGCCTTTTTTACTAATCTGAAAGGTTTGCAGTTTGGAAAATGATGATATCTTGTCTCTTGAGCAAGTTTTGTTTGATTTAGCATCTAGTTATTTGTCATACTTGCCACACTGCTGCCTCGTTTTAGCTTTTGTTGATGTTGTTGGTTTGGACTGTTGTAATGGTGCTGTTTGTTTAGTTTGTAATGTTGCTTGTTTGGTTTGTGATAATGTTGTTTGTTTGGTTTGTGAGGCTGCTGTTTGTTCATTTTGGTAATGTTGTTTGTTTGGTTTGCGAGGTTGCTGTTTGTTTAGTTTGGTAATGTTGTTTGTTTGGACTGTTGTAGCATTTTGTTATTGTAGCATGTTCGCGATTTCTCTTCTTCTTTCTTTTTATGAACCAAGAAGGGTAACCTTCTTGTGATTTGCAACTAGGGGAAATAGATTGTGATGAAATAAATAGCATTCTGATTCCACGTTGTAAACCTTAATGATGAATACCTTTTTGGAAAATTTCTTGTTCATGCCCATATAATTTTGTACTAATCATGTTTTCTTTCTCTTGTTTTCATGTGAGCAAAATTGGAGATGACAAAGCAAAGAACATAAGAAATTCGTGGCAAGCATGGAAGTCTTGGAGATAAGAAAAGGAATCTGATACGACTTCAATCTTCAAACAACTTAGACATAGACTAATTCTCCTAGGCCAAACATTCATTTGGATTTTCTTTGTAACTTAGAAAGATCATTCTTGTATTTTGATGTATTGTATCCAATAGTTGTAACAATTTATCTTTTAAATACAATAAGTTGTAAAACATAAAGTATTAAAAGAAATAAATTGTTTTTTGTAACAATCTTGGACGGTGTGTTTGAAATTGGAGAAAATCTTGAGTTGTAGCATGAAGTATTCTGGTGTCATTTTATAACTTGAAATCCTTTATCAACAACAATTTGTAATTTCTCTTCACATCCTAATTGATTTTTTTTAAATTCCCAATCAGGATATTTGAAATAAAATGCTCCAGTCTGGTAACTTTAATTTCAAATAATCCCAATAACTTTGTAACTGCATTTCAAACAAACACGCACTGTGTACTCCATTTCCTAACAAAACAAATGTTTTAAGGACATAAATCATCTGGTCAACCTGGATCTGTTGTACCCCAAAATTTGCCCTCCCATATTCTCCAAGAAATTGCCAAGTCAAGTCACAAAATTCCTCAAGGGTTGTGCAGTTCAACTGTCTCCTATACAAGTCAAAACTAGGGTTTGGGTTCTGATCAATAAATTGAAGTTTTCAAAGGCCCAATCTAGTCTCATATGCCTACAAATGTGGTCAAGTATCCTCATATCAAGTTTCAAGGCATTCAGCTCAAAATTGCACAGTCAAAACCCTAAATTGCACTACAGTCAACTGTAGGGGCAAAATGGTCATTTGACAGTCAAAAGTTCAAATTTTTGGTCAACATATCATTTTGAAGCCACAAACATAATTTGATCAATGCTTGATCATGATTCTCAAAATTTGGCTCAGAAATCATCAAAGATGCAAAAGTTACTATATTTGGACAGCTGAAAAAGTCAACTGAAATTGACCAGGGCATAACTTTCACATGGATTATCAGAAAAATTCCATCCAAAGCTCATTTTGAATAGAAAGACATTTCCTACAACTCATCTTCATACTTCAAGTCCAAGAAATGCTCTCACAAAAAGTTATCAATTTCAACATTATAGGTCATTTTCAAAAGTCAACAAAAAGGGACTTTAAGTCAAAGGCCATAACTTGAGATTGGTAAATCAAAATGACATGGGACCAAAGGCATTGGTTAAAGGACTCAAAGACCTTTCCAAAATGTCCAAGAACATGTGAAAAGCTTAAAAATTGAGCAAGTTATTCCTTGTGGAAGTTGGGAAATTTTTGGATGTTTTGAAAAGTCAACTTTGATTCAAATGGTCTAAAATTGCTAATGGGCCTATTTTCTTCCATGATTCATCATTCCAAGCCTATGCACGACCACTTGGCCCAAAGGGAAGTATTTTCTCATTTTTTAATTATTTATTTGAATTATATTCATATTAATTCACTTAAATCATTTAAAATATGTAAAAAATATTTAACCTAACAAAACCAATCTTTTTATGCATGATTTGGACTCAATATTTCGTGCTTGTTCAGTTATGGAAAGAATTGGTGTGATTGGAGCCTAATTGACACAAAGAACACTTGAAAAAGATATGAAAAAGATATGAAGAAATCAAATATTCAAAAGCCATGATTATGAGAGATTTGATCCAATTTTCTTGACCTAATACATTCACTACAAAGGCCTAAACCAAAACCTAATCCTAGGGGACTAAAAAGCTGCGCTCAAGAATACCATACAAACTTGAAAAATTGTCCAAAAACTCAAATCTGATTTCAAGGTTACAAGAGGATTCAAGCCTTAATTTCTATCCCAATAGCTTCCTGAAACCTCCCTGAACGCATTCCAATCAAAATCGTCCATCCAAACGTCAAGAATCGGTAACAAGGGCCTTCCCTGTACAGAGAAAATTTGATAATCGTATATCATCTTTTAAGCATTTTTTTGGCATTCTATTCATGGAATCATGTTTGTTATGAGTTTTTGAAGCTAACCATTGCGTTTGATTGAATTTTTGCACGCCATACACGATTCTACCATGCTTAGATTTTAGGGTTTACAGGTTGTTCAAAGAGGGCTTTTGCAATAAGGCAAAATTAAGCCTCAAAACCATGGCCATCCAACTCAGTGCAGAGAGACGAGGAAGAAACACTATTCGCGAACAATTTATGAAGCTTATAGCGCTATTCGCTATTTTTTCTAAAGTCCTCTAAAACCACGCTCTGAAAACCGTGGCTCAATGTTTTAATCTCAGGGGAAACGAAGAAGAAGACCTCGTGGCAGCCGGTGATACGTGGGTTTAAATTTCGCGCGTTTCCAAATAATTAACCCACGTTTTTCTCTTTTATTATTCGCTGTTTATTTATATATCAAATAGATTAATTGGCACGGTTGGCTGGAACAAGCGCTGGTAACACCTTTGACCTGGGTTCGAACCCCAGGTCTGTGTAAATTCCATATTATTTTTCAATGCAAAATCCTGTGCAGCGTCAGCATGGAAGCGCATCATGTTGCTTCAACATCCAAAGAGCCACGCGTCTAACCCATACAAATCAACGGCATGGATATGAGGAACACGTAAGTCCTGGTCAAACGCACTAACACACAACCTGGAAAAGTCAATGGACCAAAACGTTAATGGGCCAGCATTCCAGGCCTGTACCTCCCATTTGGGGCTACCCCCCTCCCTGGTTTGCATTTTTTTCTATTTTTCTTCTTACATTTTATTTTTGTTATTTCATTTATTTTATTTGTTTTAATTAATTATTTCTTTACAAAATACAAAAACTTAATTAAAAATCAGAAAAGGCCAAAAAATAATAAATATTTTTATTGTAATTATTTTTCTAAATAAATTGACATGTAAATACTTAGTTTTAATTAGGTTACAATTTTAATTCCTTTTAATAACCAAAAATCCAAAAACATAGAATTTAGGTTTAATAACAATTTTTATTCTTTTTTAATTTTTTCCCTTTTTTCATCATGTCCATAATATTATTTTATTTACTTTATAATTAAATTGTACAAAAAAATTTAGGTTTAACTTAGGCTATATTTTAATATTTTCATAATAAACTTAAAAAACATTAGAATTAGGTTTAGCTCGTTATTTTAATTTTAATTAATTCTTCTTCTTTCAAATCCTAAAAAACACAAAAATACTAAAAATCATTTTCTTTTAATTTTAATCTTAACTCCTCATTAATTTAAATATTCTGCAAAAGGGTCCAACGCCCTCGTTCCGATAATTCTTTAATTTCGCATATCTTATTTCTTATTATAATTATGTAATTCTCCCAAAGCGTTGTAACTTTAACTTTTCGCACTTTTATTCGCTTTATTTATTTTCCGTCAAATCGGGTCCGGTTTAATTTTGGCGATGTGGACCCGCGCCATTTGTAATAGCTTTAGATTTATTTTCCTCGCAAATATTTTAACTGTTAATCCTAAGCATGAAAGAATGTATGGACTTAAAATAAAATCAAGCGTAGATCACAACAAACATGACAAGACAAATATCAATGAAACTGACACACAAATTCGCACACACCACCCCTAGGGTACGCCTCACTGTTGCCTTTCGAAAGGTGGTCGTCGAGTAGAGGATGTCTTAGTAAGTCCTCATGATCCGGGAACCTGGCATGAGGGTAGCTTCTAAGGTGTCTTCCTATTGCTCTGGTGATCACCACGTCCCTAAACTCGAATTGACCCGAACACCTCCAACGGTGGTGCTACCTACCTCTCAATGGTGGGATGGCACTACTTTTAAGGACATTTACACAGACGAATTCCTTAGGGTAGGTAGGTTCTCAAAGATACTTGCTCTAACTTCAAACAAATCAAAACATCTTTTCACCAACACATTTTCAAAAGCTTTCAAAGCAAATTTTTCAAACACTCCGACGTACGAGTCGAACTGAAATTTTTCAAAGAAACTTTTTAAACCCACATTGAAAAGCAAACAAACATTTTTGAAAACACAATGAGCAAGTATCTAAGAGCCCATGGATAACCATGGATAGAAAGGGTGCTAACACCTTCCCTTTCTATAACCTACCTCCCGAACCGAGAGCAATCTCTTTAAGGAATTTTTCTGTGCTTTTGTCCTTTCCATTTGGAGAAAATAAAAGACGGTGGCGACTCTTGCTTCCGCGACATTTTCGCAAACCAGCGTTAAACAGTCAGTTCCAGATCCACCGATCACAGAACTGGCGACTCTGCTGGGGACTAAACTTAAAGTGGGGTGTACCTTAGGGCTAGCTCATAACTATGTTTTCAATTGTCTTCTTTGCTTGCTTTATTATTGTGGGTTGCTTGGGAGTTCTATAGATCCTAACCCGGATCTGGGGGATACCTTTCTTAGAAAGTAGCAACAAGGCTGTGAGGGAACTGTGCGGGGTATACCGACATGGTTGAAACAGTCTGCTACGTTGATGTGGCACTTTGGTGTGTACCGGTAACCCTTGAGTTCAGTCAAGGAGAGTACGGGGCCTCCGCGTGGTGTCGTGAAGCATCAACAGACCTTAGGAACCTTAATTGAACTATCTTGGCCTCTTTAGGGTAGTGAGATAACTGACTTTGGTGCAGTCCGAGGTTGGTTGATACTCGATACTACACTCAATTGAGGGTTGCTTTCCTGGAATATTTCGGTCGCCAGTTCAGTGGCTAAATCGAAATGATGAACAATGAAAGCAATCCCGTGATATTGGGAACCTTAGAACCCGGTTACTTTGATTAGGACAGGTTAAACCCACCAACTTCAAGAGGGTAATACCTAGACCTCATGCTGGCCTGAACCCTAAGGGTTCTTTTGGGTGACTTGTGTGCCTTCGTACTTGACTATCTGCGTGCTTGTTACCTGACACTTGTTTCTTGCAGGACTCATAACAGAGTACCCTAAGTTTTTTGCAGGTTTTGGTTTGTAGTCCTTAATTGGGACTCGTAACAGGGTTACCTACATTACCCCATGCATAGCATGACATCATACCATTGCATACATCCTAACCCATTTCAAGGATCTCAAGGGCTTGTGATGCAGGTCATGATGAATCAAACACCCAACAAGGGGCAAAGAGGATTTATTTTCCTCTAGCTAAGGTTGTCAGGGGCTATGACCCACTGGATATGGTGAGCCTTTGACCCTTGAAGAAGGATTCTCAACAACATGAAGTTCCTTCAATCAAGCTACCGGTTTCCAATTCTAACAAACTGTCTTGTTTATCCCGCGAGGTCCTTGAAAACATTGCATGCATATCATACATCTCATTGCATTACAGGTATCCCTTTGACAGGTTGCTTACCCTTCTTCGCTGTTTATTTCAGCCGATCGACATGAATCCTGAATCATCAGCTGAGCAGTCCATCAAGGCCCTCCAGGCTCAGAACGCCCAGTTCCAAGGGCTGATTATGAATTTGACCCAGGGGCAGCAAGATCTGAAGGCTCTGCTCTTGAAGAAGGACAAGAAGAAGAAGAGGACTGTTCTGTTCAGCCCTAGACGCAGATCTGGGAACACGCCGCAGACTGAAACTGAGAGGACTACTCCATCTGTGAGGGAAAGCAGTCACCATGAGAGAGAGGTGCCCAGTCCAGTGGTCTCCGACAACGAGACAGATTTCAATGACGAACAGTACCCTCCGGCTGAGGACAAGTACAAACAGTTGGAAGACCGGCTCAGTGCTATGGAAATACAAAAGGTGCCTGGCCTGGACTTCGAAGATCTAGGTCTGTCTTCTGGGGTAGTGATCCCGCGCAAATTCAAAGTACCCGCTTTTGCTAAATACGATGGGGCATCCTGTCCTAAGTTGCATCTCAGGGCCTACACGAGGAGGATCCAACCCTATACAGCTGACAAAAACTTATGGATCCATTTCTTCCAAGAGAGTCTTTCAGGGACTCAGCTCGAGTGGTTTTATCAATTGAATGGAGCCAACATCCGTACCTGGGAAGACTTAGCCACTGCTTTCTATAAGCATTACCAGTACAATGCCGACCTTGCTCCCACACGCACTCAGCTTCAGGGAATGTCTATAGGTGCAGGCGAAGGTTTCAAAGAGTATGCACAGAAATGGAGAGACCTTGCTGGAAGGGTACAACCTCCATTAACTGACCGGGAACTCGTTGACATGTTCTTGGGGACCCTGTCCGGGCCATTCTTCAATCATCTCATTGGTAATTCATCTGCAGGATTTACCGACCTCATTCTAACCGGCGAAAGAATTGAAGCTGGTATCAAGAGTGGGAAAATTCAAGAGGCCACACCTTCTGATATTCATAAAAAGCCTTACACGGGAAAGAAGGAATCTAATGCTGCATACAGTCAAAAGAGTCGCCGTGATCAACATGCAGGGGCAGTCATGATCTCTGGTTCTGCACCACGCCGCCAACCACAGAGGGGAAACCAGCAAAGGCCGGACGGGCCTAAAAGGCAGTTCACCAACATTAACATGCCATGGTCGCAAGCACTGCAACATATGCTGAAGATGAACCTGATTGCAGTAATCAACCCTCCTGCCAATCCTAAGACCTCCTCTCCTAGCTACAATCCAGAAGCCAGATGCGCTTATCATTCCGATAGCCCGGGGCACGATACTGAGGACTGTTGGGCACTAAAGTACAAGATTCAGAACATGATCGACGCCAAAGAGATCGAGTTCGAGCCTGCCGAGACTCCCAACGTGATCACTGCTCCATTGCCCAAACATGGCTAGGATTGAGAATTTTTTTTGTTCATTTGAATTCAAGTTGTATTTTTCCTTTCTTGTTCAGATAAACAATTATTATGTTAAACTCTTTTATTTCATGAATGCATTACACATGTCTGTCTTGATTTAATTATGTTTACTACGCTTAAAACTGCTTTCATATTTTTGCGATGATCAACTCTTAACTGAAAATTCTAAACCTCTTGAGGGAGGATGACGAAAACGATACTACAATCTACAGTATGCTTTTGAACAAACCCTGCTAATGAGGTACAGGCATTGTTTCAATCCCTAAACACTGAAGTTATAAGGATGATAATCCCTCGTCAACCCATCAGAGCCAAAGAAGTAGGAGTTTGTATTTTCGAAAATCAAAACCCTTAATCATAACCTGGGGCAGGGTAGTTCTCTCAGATTGATCCAAGTGCACAATGAATGGCACAAAATGAGTTTTTTCAAAAACAAAAAACATGATGGTTCCGAACAATCATAAAGACAGGCAGTCGTTATAAAAAAAAATCATAAACAAAAAGCCTAAAAGGTCAAAACCAATAAAGAAGACTTACCAAACTGGGACATCCCGCTGACTGTAATCCCAAAAAGGAAACAGTTCAGGCAAAAAAAGAAAGGGATAACAAAATCAAGCAAGAGGTCTCACAACCAAAGCAAAAATGACTGCCTATCCAAAAGAAATCATCAACATCTGAACCATCATTGGAACATCAGAACAAAGACTCAAACAAGGTCTAACGCACGATCAACTGAGTTTAGGTTTGGAGAACATCACGAAGAGCGGGTGGGTACAAATAATTTGAGCCTTTATCCTTTGTTTCTTAAACCGTGAACCAGGCCACGATACAACCCTTAAAAGTCCTAGCTGAAGCATGGGTTAGTTCGAAAGTATACTGTCACGAAGGTATCCTGACTCCTGAAGGTTTGCTGTAAAATATTGAGTTGACATCGCACTGTATTACAAAAAATGCATTTTCAAAATTCAAGACAGACATAGACTTTTGCATTCTTAAAATAACCTTGTTTGCATATGACTATTTGTTTGAACAGCAGGGAAATTCGCACGATGAACACCTTGTGAACAGAAGAACCTCCAATCAAGGGGCACAGTAGGAGCATTGCCCATTATCTGGGGCATGGAAAAATACTTCCAACAGGGGCAATTCCCTACATTCTGAGAGCGTGGACATGGTCGAAAAAAGATACTACGCAAAATCAAAGACCCGCTAGGTTGACATGCCTAGGCAAAAATAAGGGATGAAAACGAAAAAATATGTGCACCCGACAAGTCGAAAACCTGAGAGGGCGACTTGGGCAAAAATGGGTATCCCGGTGGACTGAAAACCCGAAAGGGCAGTCCAGGCAAAAGTTAGGGATCAAAGCGTACGACTATGTTCCGGTATCTCATCACTTGTCTACTCGAAGATTTGTCAATCACCCACACAGATATCCTCTTCCCTCATCCCGAAGCAGCCTTACCCCGGTTCCTCCAGAAATCTTACATGGATTTATCCCAAGGCAACCTAACCCCGGTTCCTCCAGAAATCTTACATGGATTTATCCCAAGGCAACCTAACCCCGGTTCCTCCAGAAGTCATACACAGACTCCTCCTCCACAAGATGACCTAACCCCGGTTCATCAAGAAGTTTTTACACAAACTTATCCCGAAGTAACCTAACCCCGGTTTCTCCAGAAGTCTCACATGGACCTATCTCAAGATGACCTAACCCCGGTTCATCAAGAAGTTTTTACACAAACTTATCCAGGTAACCTAACCCCGGTTCCTCTAGAAGTCTTACCTGGGTTTAGCTCAAGATGACCTAACCCCGGTTCATCAAAAAGTTTTTACACAAACTCGTCAAGTAACCTTACCCCGGTTCCTCTAGAAATCTTACATGGGTGTATCTCAAGCAACCTTACCCCGGTTCATTCAGAAGTTTTACACAAACTTATCCCGAAGCAACCTTACCCTGATTCGTCAAGAAATCTCCCACGGATCCATCTCAAGGTAACCTAACCCCGGTTCCCCCAAAAGTCTCACATGGACTCGTCTCCAGTAACCTTACCCCGGTTCGTCAAGAAATCTTACATGGATTTAGTTCAAAATAACCTCACCCCGGTTCATCAAGAAGTTTTACATGAACTTACCTCACCAAGCAACCCTACACAGGTTCTCCCTTTCCAAGAACGCAGTTTTACACGAACTCATCATCAAAGTAACCCGACACAGGTTCCTTCTCCATTTCAGATGCGGTTTTACACGAGCTCATCAGCAGGCAACCCTACATATGTTCCCTCTTTCAACTTACAAAATTGCAGTCCAAAACTTCCCCAGGAGAGTCCAATCCAGCTCCCCAAGAAAATTGGAATTTATATCCCCAAGCAGTAAGCTTACCCCCAGTAGATTCTGGAAGCTTATCCCTCGCAGAGCACGAACGCGTCGTCCGGCTTTATTTAAAGAGTTATTTCCTTAATAGGATATAACTGGGTTATCCTCAGCCAAAAGCCACGGAAAGAGAGTCCTCGACAAAGTCTTCCTATCCCCAGCGAAGCCTATCAACACTTCCAGCACAACAAGGGTATCCTCAGCAAACTATCAACATTCAGCAAAGCATCTCTATCCCCCACAGAGTATTGCTTCCCAGCATGATCACAAGAGTATCTTTTCTCCCTGCAGAATCCTTCATTTGCCAAGTTTATTCCGCAACGGAGTCATCTTCTCCTACCGGTATACTTGCAACTATCAACCCCAGCGGAAGCAAAAGCTATTCTTCAACATCAGCCCAGGATATGACTTCCCGGCGCCCGTCAAGGATTTACTTTCCTAGACGAAAACAAACATTCATAAAACATCACATACATCATTATAGCATGCATAGACGCATTATATCATACAAATCTCATTTATGTTGAGAACATCATTGCTTGATTCATATCATGCATGGCATATGACTGACCTTTACCTTTCAGGAAATACGCAGTTAAAGTGTTCAAACAGATTTCAAGGTCTTCTTTAATCCAGTTAAATTGACTCCCAACAGATTTATCTGATAAAAGCTCGGCAGAAGTTATGGTCCCCTCTCCAACGGCGAGTGAGGTGGTAATTCCTTCTCCTTATGGTCCCCTCTCCGGCAAGTGCGTGAGGTGGTAATTCCTTTTTCAGATGTTTCCCTCTCCGACGATGAGTGTGAGGTGATAATCTCCCTATGGTCCCCTCTCCGGCAAGTGCGTGAGGTGGTAATTCCTTTTTCAGATGTTTCCCTCTCCAACGGTGTGTGAGGTAGTAAGTCCTTTTTCAAGATGTTTCCCTCTCCGACGATGAGTGTGAGGTGATAGTCTCCTATGGTCCCCTCTCCGACAGTGAGCGTGAGGTGGTAATTCCTTCTTCAGATGTTTCCCTCTCCGACGATGAGTGTGAGGTGATAGTCTCCTATGGTCCCCTCTCCGGCAAGTGCGTGAGGTGGTAATTCCTTTTTCAGATGTTTCCCTCTCCGACGATGAGTGTGAGGTGATAGTCTCCTATGGTCCCCTCTCCGGCAAGTGTGTGAGGTGGTAATTCCTTTTTCAGATGTTTCCCTCTCCGACGATGAGTGTGAGGTGATAGTCTCCCATGGTCCCCTCTCCGGCAAGTGCGTGAGGTGGTAATTCCTTTTTCAGATGTTTCCCTCTCCGACGATGAGTGTGAGGTGATAGTCTCCCATGGTTCCCTCTCCGACGGTGTGTGAGGTAGTAAGTCCTTTTCAGATGATTCCCTCTCCGACGATGAGTGTGAGGTGATAGTCTCTTATGTTTCCCTCTCCGACGGTGTGTGAGGTAGCATGTCCTTTTCAGATGATTCCCTCTCTGACGATGAGTGTGAGGTGATAGTCTCTCATGTTTCCCTCTCCAACGGTGTGTGAGGTGATAATTCCTTTTCCTATGATTCCCTCTCCGACGGCGAGTGAGGTGATCCCCTTTCAGATTATAATAACCTATGGTTCTCTTCCCGATATTGCAAAGATGGTAATTCCCGCCAAGATTTTTCTCAACGAACGTTGTTGAAGTTAAAATCACCCAAGGTTCTCTTACCATTCATGCTAAGGCAGTAACCATTCCTGGTTCTTTCATCGCTGTTTGAAGCTCCAGACTCAGCTCCTGTAACCAGTCAGGACACATCTATACCAAGCATCCAAAATCAGCTCCTGCAACGTGTCAGGTACTCATTTTTCTGTTTTGCAGGTATGCAGGTTCTCGCTAAGGAATCTCTTACGCAATCAGCATCCAGATGGTATCTATAAGCCCATCATCCTATCCAATAATCTCCAAATGGCATCTATAAGCCCATTCCCTCATCACACTGCCAACATGTGAGCGCAAATTTCTGGGCACTCTAGTGTTCAATCATCTTCTACCCTCGGATTACGAAAGGCACGTCAGCCAATCTGCATCCTCAGGTCTAAGAATATTGAACAGGGGCAACTGTTGTACCCCAAAATTTGCCCTCCCATATTCTCCAAGAAATTGCCAAGTCAAGTCACAAAATTCCTCAAGGGTTGTGCAGTTCAACTGTCTCCTATACAAGTCAAAACTAGGGTTTGGGTTCTGATCAAGAAATTGAAGTTTTCAAAGGCCCAATCTAGTCTCATATGCCTACAAATGTGGTCAAGTATCCTCATATCAAGTTTCAAGGCATTCAGCTCAAAATTGCACAGTCAAAACCCTAAATTGCACTACAGTCAACTGTAGGGGCAAAATGGTCATTTGACAGTCAAAAGTTCAAATTTGTGGTCAACATATCATTTTGAAGCCACAAACATCATTTGATCAATGCTTGATCATGATTCTCAAAATTTGGCTCAGAAATCATCAAAGATGCAAAAGTTACTATATTTGGACAGCTGAAAAAGTCAACTGAAATTGACCAGGGCATAACTTTCACATGGATTATCAGAAAAATTCCATCCAAAGCTCATTTTGAAGAGAAAGACATTTCCTACAACTAATCTTCATACTTCAAGTCCAAGAAATGCTCTCACAAAAAGTTATCAATTTCAACATTATAGGTCATTTTCAAAAGTCAACAAAAAGGGACTTTAAGTCAAAGGCCATAACTTGAGATTGGTAAATCAAAATGACATGGGACCAAAGGCATTGGTTAAAGGACTCAAAGACCTTTCCAAAATGTCCAAGAACATGTGAAAAGCTTAAAAATTGAGCAAGTTATGCCTTGTGGAAGTTGGGAAATTTTTGGATGTTTTGAAAAGTCAACTTTGATTCAAATGGTCTAAAATTGCTAATGGGCCTATTTTCTTCCATGATTCATCATTCCAAGCCTATGCACGACCACTTGGCCCAAAGGGAAGTATTTTCTCATTTTTTAATTATTTATTTGAATTATATTCATATTAATTCACTTAAATCATTTAAAATATGTAAAAAATATTTAACCTAACAAAACCAATCTTTTTATGCATGATTTGGACTCAATATTTCGTGCTTGTTCAGTTATGGAAAGAATTGGTGTGATTGGAGCCTAATTGACACAAAGAACACTTGAAAAAGATATGAAAAAGATATGAAGAAATCAAATATTCAAAAGCCATGATTATGAGAGATTTGATCCAATTTTCTTGACCTAATACATTCACTACAAAGGCCTAAACCAAAACCTAATCCTAGGGGACTAAAAAGCTGCGCTCAAGAATACCATACAAACTTGAAAAATTGTCCAAAAACTCAAATCTGATTTCAAGGTTACAAGAGGATTCAAGCCTTAATTTCTATCCCAATAGCTTCCTGAAACCTCCCTGAACGCATTCCAATCAAAATCGTCCATCCAAACGTCAAGAATCGGTAACAAGGGCCTTCCCTGTACAGAGAAAATTTGATAATCGTATATCATCTTTTAAGCATTTTTTTGGCATTCTATTCATGGAATCATGTTTGTTATGAGTTTTTGAAGCTAACCATTGCGTTTGATTGAATTTTTGCACGCCATACACGATTCTACCATGCTTAGATTTTAGGGTTTACAGGTTGTTCAAAGAGGGCTTTTGCAATAAGGCAAAATTAAGCCTCAAAACCATGGCCATCCAACTCAGTGCAGAGAGACGAGGAAGAAACACTATTCGCGAACAATTTATGAAGCTTATAGCGCTATTCGCTATTTTTTCTAAAGTCCTCTAAGACCACGCTCTGAAAACTGTGGCTCAATGTTTTAATCTCAGGGGAAACGAAGAAGAAGACCTCGTGGCAGCCGGTGATACGTGGGTTTAAATTTCGCGCGTTTCCAAATAATTAACCCACGTTTTTCTCTTTTATTATTCGCTGTTTATTTATATATCAAATAGATTAATTGGCACGGTTGGCTGGAACAAGCGCTGGTAACACCTTTGACCTGGGTTCGAACCCCAGGTCTGTGTAAATTCCATATTATTTTTCAATGCAAAATCCTGTGCAGCGTCAGCATGGAAGCGCATCATGTTGCTTCAACATCCAAAGAGCCACGCGTCTAACCCATACAAATCAACGGCATGGATATGAGGAACACGTAAGTCCTGGTCAAACGCACTAACACACAACCTGGAAAAGTCAATGGACCAAAACGTTAATGGGCCAGCATTCCAGGCCTGTACCTCCCATTTGGGGCTACCCCCCTCCCTGGTTTGCATTTTTTTCTATTTTTCTTCTTACATTTTATTTTTGTTATTTCATTTATTTTATTTGTTTTAATTAATTATTTCTTTACAAAATACAAAAACTTAATTAAAAATCAGAAAAGGCCAAAAAATAATAAATATTTTTATTGTAATTATTTTTCTAAATAAATTGACATGTAAATACTTAGTTTTAATTAGGTTACAATTTTAATTCCTTTTAATAACCAAAAATCCAAAAACATAGAATTTAGGTTTAATAACAATTTTTATTCTTTTTTAATTTTTTCCCTTTTTTCATCATGTCCATAATATTATTTTATTTACTTTATAATTAAATTGTACACAAAAATTTAGGTTTAACTTAGGCTATATTTTAATATTTTCATAATAAACTTAAAAAACATTAGAATTAGGTTTAGCTCGTTATTTTAATTTTAATTAATTCTTCTTCTTTCAAATCCTAAAAAACACAAAAATACTAAAAATCATTTTCTTTTAATTTTAATCTTAACTCCTCATTAATTTAAATATTCTGCAAAAGGGTCCAACGCCCTCGTTCCGATAATTCTTTAATTTCGCATATCTTATTTCTTATTATAATTATGTAATTCTCCCAAAGCGTTGTAACTTTAACTTTTCGCACTTTTATTCGCTTTATTTATTTTCCGTCAAATCGGGTCCGGTTTAATTTTGGCGATGTGGACCCGCGCCATTTGTAATAGCTTTAGATTTATTTTCCTCGCAAATATTTTAACTGTTAATCCTAAGCATGAAAGAATGTATGGACTTAAAATAAAATCAAGCGTAGATCACAACAAACATGACAAGACAAATATCAATGAAACTGACACACAAATTCGCACACACCACCCCTAGGGTACGCCTCACTGTTGCCTTTCGAAAGGTGGTCGTCGAGTAGAGGATGTCTTAGTAAGTCCTCATGATCCGGGAACCTGGCATGAGGGTAGCTTCTAAGGTGTCTTCCTATTGCTCTGGTAATCACCACGTCCCTAAACTCGAATTGACCCGAACACCTCCAATGGTGGTGCTACCTACCTCTCAATGGTGGGATGGCACTACTTTTAAGGACATTTACACAGACGAATTCCTTAGGGTAGGTAGGTTCTCAAAGATACTTGCTCTAACTTCAAACAAATCAAAACATCTTTTCACCAACACATTTTCAAAAGCTTTCAAAGCAAATTTTTCAAACACTCTGACGTACGAGTCGAACTGAAATTTTTCAAAGAAACTTTTTAAACCCACATTGAAAAGCAAACAAACATTTTTGAAAACACAATGAGCAAGTATCTAAGAGCCCATGGATAACCATGGATAGAAAGGGTGCTAACACCTTCCCTTTGTATAACCTACCTCCCGAACCGAGAGCAATCTCTTTAAGGAATTTTTCTGTGCTTTTGTCCTTTCCATTTGGAGAAAATAAAAGACGGTGGCGACTCTTGCTTCCGCGACATTTTCGCGAACCAGCGTTAAACAGTCAGTTCCAGATCCACCGATCACAGGATCCCAAAATCATGATTGTCCTAAATGACAGTCTTGACATCCATCTCTTGTCCCAAACAAATCATGCTCTGAGAACGAACATTATCCTTTCAGTAAACTGTATTTAAGAAAATTCAAAATTAATCAAATGCCTTGCGATGATTTGATAATTTTAAAGTTTTCCGAACTCAAATTTCTTCCGATTCTTTGAATATAAACCCGTGAGCGACATCACGTGTGATCATAAACAGACATAATCGTCTCAAAATCTTATATCTTGAAGAAATCATAAATACAACCTTGAGGAAGCATGAAGACCTATGAAGGCCAACTGGATCTTTGAAAACTCATTTTCTTTTGAGAATTGCAAAAAGAACCCTAATTGCTGGTTTACTGCCATAGAAGAGAATCTGTCTGGTCAATTTTTGAGCCAACTTGAATATCCGAGAAACCCTAGGGTTGTGTCTTCTATGAAAAATGGGAGGGCAAATTTTGGGGTACAACAGCTGCCCCTGTTCAATCTTCTTAAACTTGAAAAGCGAAATCGACATGTTTGTCGTTTGTGGCTTGAAAGTAGAAGATGATTGAACACTAGAGTTCCCAGAAATTTGCACTTGATGACGCGCTGGTTTGATTGTGTATGGAAATGGGCTTAAAGATGCCATTTGGAGAAAAAGAGAAGAATTGTCGGAGATGGGCTTGTAGATGCCATCCAAAGGTGATTGTTAGCGGAAAGTTTAAACTGGATCTAAACCAAGAATGAATCAGAATAAACCGTTGATAGATTTATCTGAAACAGTAAAAATCTGGAAATGAATCAGAATAAACCGTTGAGAGATTTATCTGAACCAGTGAAATCTGGAGACGAATCAGAAAAAACCGTTGAGAGATTTATCTGAACCAGTAAAATCTGGAGATGAATCAGAATAAACTTTTGAGAGATTTATCTGAACCAGTAAAATTTGGAGATGAATCAGAATAAACCGTTGAGAGATTTATCTGAACCAGTGAAATATGGATATGAATCAGAATAAACCGTTGAGAGATCTATCTGAACCAGTGAAATCTGGAGATGAATCAGAATAAACCGTTGAGATATTTATCTGAACCAGTAAAATTTGGAGACGAATCAGAATAAACTGTTGAGAGATTTATCTGAACCAGTGAAATCTGGAGACGAATCAGAATACACTGTTGAGAGATTTATCTGAACCAGTAAAAATCTGGAGACGAATCAGAATAAACCGTTGAGAGATTTATCTGAACCAGTGAAATAATCTGGAGACGAATCAGAATAAACCATTGAGAGATTTATCTGAACCAGTGAAATAATCTGGAGATGAATCAGAATAAACCGTTGAGAGATTTATTTGAACCAGTGAAATAATCTGGAAATGAATCTGAATAAACCGTTGAGAGATTTATCTGAACCAGTAAAAATCTGGAGATGAATCAGAATAAACCGTTGAGAGATTTATCTGAACCAGTAAAAATCTGGAGATGAATCATAATAAACCGTTGAGAGATTTATCTGAACCAGTAAAAATCTGGAGACGGATCAGAATAAACCGTTGAGAGATTTATCTGAACCAGTAAAAATTGGGATACGAATCAGAATAAACCGTTGAGAGATTTATTTGAACCCGTAAAAATCTAGACATGAATCAGAATAAACCGTTGAGAGATTTATCTGAACCAATAAAAATCTGGAGACGAATCAGAATAAACCGTTAAGAGATTTATCTGAACCAGTAAAAATCTGGAGACGAATCAGAATAAACCGTTGAGAGATTTATCTGAACCAGTAAAAATCTGGAGATGAACCAGAATAAACCTTTGAGAGAATTATCTGAACCAGTAAAAATCTGGAGACGAATCAGAATAAATTGTTGAGAGATTCATCTGAACCAGTAAAAATCTGGAGATGAATCAGAATAAACCGTTGAGAGATTTATCTGAACCAGTAAAAATCTAGAGACGAATCAGAATAAACCGTTGAGAGATTTATCTGAAACAGTAAAAATATGCCTTTTCTCAGAAACTAATATGTATTTGTCTTGTTGAAAATTTGTGTCTGTCGGAAGTTTGTTGATAATAACTGTCCAAAGGCTCTTTCCTATAAAAGGTGAAGAGTTAATTGCATGCAATGCGATGATGTATGCGATGCATGGTGTGATGTTTTCCTCTCAAAATAAATGAGATTGCACTGTATGCACTTGAGTTGCCAATGTTATGACGTATGTATGCGAATGTATAAAAAGTAAAGATTGTTTGTGCCGTAGCGTTGATGGAAGCGGGGAAAATAAATCCCTTTTTAAAGCACTGATGGGTGAGTTTCCAAGTAAAAAACTTTGTTGCAGAAGGGAAAAGCCAGACATTGCTTGTGATATCCGGCTGGGGAAATCTGAGAAGTTGGGCAACTTGCTGGGGACACTTTGGACCAGTGGTTGGAAATTTTTTCTCTAGATGGAGAAAGTACTTGCGGGGATTTCATGGAATGGCTCACAGATATTACTCTATTTCTTAAAGTCATTAGTAATTGTCTTTCCGTTTTTTTTTCTTTTATTTATTTGTAACAGTAATCACGTTCAAATGCATATGTTCAAAAATAAATCATTGGACGTTTTTGTAAATAACACATAGAAAATAAAGAAAAACAGATGGTTTTGCACTTTCAAAAGGGATATCTTTGTATTAACTTGAACAAGTATTTTTTGTACAATGAGACAAAGCATTCTGGCAAGAGAATGTCGTCGTAAAAAAAATGAAAATTTATACAAAGAAAAGGTAGCTATGTGAAATAATCCCATGGGGTTCCCGTTCTACTATAGCCTTCATGTATCTGAATGTCTTGTCCACTGGTCACCTCGGCGAAGTCGATTGGATTGATTTAGAGCCAATTGAGTTGACTGGTTGACGCTGAAGATTGTTTGCCAGATGATCCAACGGGACATAGTCATACGCTTTAATCCCTAACTTTTGCCTGGACCTCCCTCTCGGGTTTTCAGTCCATCGGGATACCCTTTTTTGCCCAAGCCGCCCTTTCGGGTTTTCGACTTGCCGGGTGTACAGATTTTTTTATTTTCATCCCTTATTTTTTCCCGAACCCTTTTAGTTCGCCGGGAAGCCCTTATTTTTGCCTAGGCCAATCAATCTAGCGGGTCTTTGATCATGCGTAGTATCTTTTAACTATGTCCGTATTTACCGGGTGCGGGAGGTCGTCACCATCCATAGTAGTCAAGATCATTGCTCCACCAGAGAAAATGCTTTTGATTACAAATGGCCCTTCATATGTAGGGGTCAATTTGCCCCTGGGATCACCTTGTGGCAAAATAATACGCTTGATTACCAAGTCATCGATCTGATATACCTGACGTTTGACCTTTTTATTAAAAGCTTTGATCATGCGTTTTTGGTACATCTAACCATGACAGATAGCTGTAAGCCTCTTCTCGTCAATCAAGTTTAGTTGGTCAAACCGAGTCTGAATCCAATCTTCTTCATTCAAACCAGCATCTTTCATGATTTTTAGAGAGGGGATCTAGACCTCAATAGGCAAGACAGCTTCCATGCTATATACGAGAGAATAAGGTGTTGCCTCAGTTGATGTGCGAGTTGTGGTACGATACCCATGGAGAGCGAACGGTAGCATTTCATGCCAGTCTTTGTATGTGACTGTCATTTTCTGTATGATGTTCTTAATGTTTTTGTTAGCAGCCTCTACAACACCATTCATCTTTGGCCGGTAAGGGGAAGAATTGTGATGCTGAATCTTGAATTGCTCGCACAAGGCGGTGATCATATTATTATTCATATTTGTACCATTATCAGTGGGGATTCTCTCTGGGATACCGTACCGACAGATGAGATTCTTCTTGATGAACCGGGCGACCACATTCTTAGTAACGGAAGCAAAGGAAGCTGCCTCAACCCACTTTGTAAAATAGTCGATGGCCACTAAGATAAAGCGGTGTCCATTGGAGGCTGTTGGCTTGATTTCCCCGATCATATCGGTTCCCCACATAGCAAAGGGCCAAGGAGCCGTCAATACATTCAGAGGAACCGGAGGTACATGTACTTTGTCGGCATAGATTTGGAACTTATGGCAAGTCCGAGAGTGTTGATAGCAATCTGCCTCCATGGTAGACCAATAATAGCCTTCCCGTAGGATTTTCTTTGCCATTGTATGCCCACTGGAATGTGTACCAAAAGTGCCTTCGTGTAGCTCACCCATGATCCTTTCAGCCTCAGCCTTGTCTACGCACCGAAGCAATACAGAGTCATGACGTCGTTTGTACAGAATGTCGTTACTAAGGAAGAATTTAGCCGAGAACCTTCTCAGGAATTTCTTGTCATTCACCGAAGCTCCTTCTGGATATTCCTGAGACTCGAGATACCTCTTGACTACATGAAATCAAGGCTGGTCCACTACTTCTTCGGTATTAATCTCGTGACAGTAGGATGGTTCATTCATTCGCTCAATGGTGATTTGAGGAGCCTTGTTATCCCAATTAAGTTTAAACATAGATGACATTGTAGCTAATGCGTCTGCTAGCTGATTTTCTTCTCGCCGGAAATGCTCGAAGGTAATCTTCTCGAAATGCGGCAACAATGTCAACACATGTTCTTTATAAGGGATAAGGTTGGGGTGCTTGGTGTTCCATTCCCCTTTGACCTGACTGATGACCAAAGTTGAATCTCCAAGTACATCCAAGTATTTGATCCCTAAGTCTATAGCAGCTTTGAGACCGAAGATGCACGCTTCGTATTCTGCCATGTTGTTTGTACAGTTAAAGCAAAGTCTGGCAGTAAAGGGAGTATGACATCCTTCTAGAGATATGAGTACGGCGCCGATACCATTTCCAAGTGCATTAGATGCCCCATCAAAGAACAGGGTCCATCGGGATCCTTGTTCAGGTCCGTCATATGGCCTGATCTCTTCACAGTTGTCTAACATCATGATGTCTTCATCCGGGAATTCAAACTTCATGGACTGATAGTCTTCTACAGCTTGGTGAGCAAGATGATCAGCCAATACACTGCCCTTTATAGCTTTCTGGGTAGTATATTGTATGTCATATTCTGTCAGGATCATCTGCCATCTTGTTATTCTCCCAGAAAGAGCAGGCTTCTCAAAGATGTACTTTATCGGATCCATTTTAGATATCAACAAAGTAGTGTGGGTCAGCATATACTGTCTCATCCGGCGAGCAGCCCATGCCAGAGCGCAGCAAGTTTTATCGAGCAATGAATATCTTTTTTCACAGTCGGTAAACTTTTTGCTCAGGTAATAAATAGCATGCTCTTTTCGGCCAGACTCGTCATGCTGCCCCAGCACACACCCCATTGAGTTTTATAAAACATTTAGATATAAGATCAATGGCCTTCCTTCGACAGGTGGCAACAACACAGGAGGTTCTTGCAGGTATTCCTTGATTTTGTCAAAAGCAACTTGGAATTCATCGTTCCATCTAACTACTTGATCTTTCTTCAAGAGTTTGAAGATTGGTTCACAAGTAGCTGTCAGGTGAGAAATAAACCTGGCTATGTAATTTAGACGTCCCAATAATCCTCTAACTTCTTTCTCAGTGCGAGGAGACGGCATTTCTTGTATCGCTTTAACCTTGACAAGATCAACTTCGATACCCTTGTTGCTGACGATAAAACCCATGAGTTTACCAGACCATACTCCGAATGTACACTTGTTTGGATTCAATATCAACTTGTATTTCTTTAGCCTTTCAAACAACTTCTTTAGTTGATCGAGGTGCTCTTCTTCCGTCTGCGATATGGCTATCATATCGTCTACGTAGACCTCTATCTCATGGTGTATCATGTCATGAAATAAAGCTACCATAGTGTGTTGATAGGTTGCCCCAGCATTCTTCAGTCCAAATGGCATGACCTTATAACAGAAAGTGCCCCACTGTGTAACAAAAGTCGTTTTCTCCATATCCTCAGGCGCCATTTTGATTTGGTTGTAGCCCGAAAAGCCATCCATGAAGGAAAACACTTTGTGTTGTGCCATATTATCCACCAGGATGTCAATGTGGGGAAGTGGGAAATCATCTTTGGGGCTTTCCCTGTTCAAATCTCTGTAGTCCACACACATCCGCACTTTGCCATCCTTCTTGGGTACATGGACAACATTGGCCACCCATTGGGGATAAGAGGTGACAGCCAAAAATCCAGCATTTAACTGCTTCATAACTTCTGCTTTGATCTTTTCAGACATATCAGGCCTCATACGGTGAACCTTTTTCTTTACTGGGGGACAATCTTCCTTTGTAGGCAGACGATGTACCACAATGTCTGCATCCAGTCCTGGCATGTCTTCGTATGACCAGGCGAAGATCTCAACATAATCATGCAATAACTGAATCAGACTGTCCTTGACACTCGGCTCTAGATTGGCACCTACCTTGATTTACTTTTTATCTTCCCCGGTACCCAAGTTGATTGTATCCAACGGTTCCTCATGAGGCTGAATAGCTATGTCTTCTTGTTGCAACAACCTGGCCAACTCTCCTGGCACTTCATAATCTTCCTCACCTTCGTCGTCGGCTTGGTAGATCGAATTTTCAAAGTCACAATTGGCCATAGCAGAACTGTTACCCCTGGGATCCTGAGTGGACGTAGATCTGCATTTTCAATATGTGAGTGTGTGTAAGAGCATAGGTACCTTTGACAGAAATAAAATGTAAGAAAGAAAATACAAAGAAAACAAAATTTGATGTAAAAAAACGTCCATGATTCATTAATGACATATGAGAATGAAGTGACAACCCTTACAGATGGACCATTGCGCCTCGGGTAAGACACAAGGTTTTTAAAAAAGAGTCTGAATTGTTTAAATATTACAAGCCTGAAAATATTAAAAGACAATTACTCTTGAATAAAAGTAATAGGAATGAAATCCTTCGCCCCCCAATTATTAAGCCCTCCGCCGATAGTTGGAAAAATCCATTCATCCATGTCGCAACTGCCATCACTATCTTCTATTGCATTGACTCTTTGATTGCTGATACACAGAGGTGGTCCCCCTGCGCGAGAATGTCGGACAGTTTTCTGAGCCTCTGAAGTGAACCCCAACCCAAATTTGTCGAACTTGTAAGGAATATCCGGAAGCTGACCCCAGATAGTACATCCTCCCTTTTTAACTATTTCTCGAGCGTCTTTCAATGAAGCCATCTTTAGCGGAGGTCTGGTAATCTTCGGGACCTTTGGAGTAGACTTGGTTGCTGCGACCGTTGCTGGAACCTCCTCAAAGTTCTGACAGGGAGTCTCTATGAATTCACCATCCATTTCAACATACCTGAAAGAGTTCAAATGGCTAACCATGTATTCCTCTTCTCCGTGAACTGTGACAATCTTCCCTCTGATCGGGTATTTTAGCATTTGGTGTAGGGTGGAAGTGACGGCACCAGCACCATGGATCCAGGGTCGACCCAACAGACAAGAGTACGAAGGGCGGATGTCCATCACATAGAAAACTGAGTCAAAGGTCTGAGTCCCAATTTTTATGGGGATAATAACTTCTCTGTGCACTGTCCTCTTGGAACCATCAAAGGCTCTTACTATGATGTTGCTAGGTTTCAAGATGAGCCCCTCACAATCCAGTCGGTCGAGAGCATTTTTGGGCAAGACATTCAATGATGAACCAGTATCCACCAAAACATGGGCAAGTGTGGTGCCCCTGCATTCAATAGAAATATGTAAGGCATCGTTGTGCTTCCTTCCCTTAGAGGTTAAATCAGCATTGGAAAAGCCCAATCCGTTATCAGCAGTTAGACTGGCCACACAGTCTTCAAATTGGTCGATGGAGGTCTCCTGGGGCACGTGAGCGGTCTTAAGAAACTTTACCAAGGCTTTGGCGTGAGTTTCAGAGCACAAAAGTAAGGACAACAATGATATCTTCGAGGGGGTCTGTCCCAATTGTTCTACAATGTTGTAGTCACTTTTCTTGATTATCTTCAGGATTTCTTCTATTTCTTTTCTAGAAGCTTCAAGGATGACTTTGTGACGTTCTCTTGCTTGGGTAGGCTCAACCAATGCCTCTTTGCCCCTGGTATCGGCAGTAGGGATAACAACAGGAGTATCACTGGCGGTGTTGGTAGGAGTGGCAGTAGTGATGATCACAGGGGTAGCAACAGTCTTTGGAGAAATCTCAGGTGAGAAGACTCTTCCACTTCTTGTTATTTTGCTGGTTCTAGTGATGTTACCGATATCAGGATCAATATCTCTCGCAACTTCATTTGTGACAGCCAACTGATCTTACTTGACGCCGTAGTAATAAACGTCAGCCTCATAACTATAGGTAACAAATTTATTTGAGGAGTATGGTATTGGTCTTGGCATAGTGATGATCAATGGTGCAGATCAGGGAGCAGATGTAATCCTGACGGGTCTTTTGGTGGAGACCCTGGGAGGATTGTCGGAAATGGTGATTATCGAAACATCTTGATAGGAGCTTTTGATAAGAGGTAGCTTTTCAAATAGGATTTCTTTACTAGTCATCAGGCGCTGGACGGCTATCTTTAGTAACAAACAACCGTTCGGCAGAGATTTGCAAAGGTGGCAATTTTCATTGCAACCCGGGAACAAACCGACTTGCAGTAGATTTTGTTTAACGGTCAACAGAGGAGTAACCAAGTCATTCACAGAGGAAACAAAATGATCATCATCAATGGCGTTGATACTTTGGCCATGTCTGGGCATAGGTGTCGTTATTACATTAGGCGTTTCTGGGGACTCAAATTCAAGCTCCTTCGCATCGATAAGGTCTTGCACCTTTTTTTTTTTAAGGCCCAACGGTCATTTGTATCGTGCCCCGGACTTCCAGAATGATAGGCACATCGGGCGTTCGGGTTGTAGAAAGGAGAAGCAGTATTGGGGTTCTTGGGAGCTTCCTTTAAAATTTCCAGATTGGTCCTTAGAAGGTGTGGCAAAACTTGAGACATGGTCATGTAATCCGGGTAAATCGTCTCATGGGCACTTCTGGTTTATGCTGATAATTTCGCTGTTGATTTGGTGTAGTATTAGAGATCATGACAACCCCTACTGCCGGACGACGGTCGATTTTGTTTTGATTCCTATGGTCATACGCAGCACTGACCTCCTTCTTTCCAACAAAATGTTTCTTCACCAAACTTGAGGATGCATCTCTTTGAATTTTGCCGCTTTTTATACCGGCTTCGACCAGCTCACCAGTCATGATTAACTCGGTAAACCCAGATGAAGAACTCCTAATCAGGTGATTGAAAAATGGTCCTGACAAGGTGCCAAGGAACATATCCACTAATTCTCTGTCGGATAGAGGGGGTTGAACTCTTCCTGCGAGATCCCTCCATTTTTGAGCATAGGTTTTGAAACCCTCATCTGTTCCCATAGACATACTTTGTAATTATGTCCTAGTCGGGGCCAAATCAGCATTATACTGATACTCTTTGTAGAAAGCGGCAGCCGACTCTTCCCAGTTACGGACATTGGACCCTTCTAATTGGTAGAACCAATCCAACTGAGTCCCCGATAAGCTCTCCTGGAAGAAATGCACCCATAGATTTTTGTCAACCGTGTGGGGTTGAATCTTTCTGACATATGACCTCAGATGTAGTTTTGGGCAAGAGATACCATCATACTTGGCGAAAGTTGGGACCTTGAATTTCTGTGGGATGACAACCCCTGAGATGAGTCCTAATTCTTCAAAGTCCAAACCGGGTACTCTCTGAATCTCCATGGCATTCAAATGATCCTCTAGTTGTTTGTATTTATCATCAGCAGGAGGATATTTCTCCTCAGAGTAATCAGGCTCTTCCTCTCCTTCGGATATTGGGTCGTCATTCACTTCCTGGGTCTCGGCTCTTTGATTATCTCTTTCACCCGATGATGTTGCAAAGTCCAAGGTTCGCCTGGTATGTCCTTTAAACCTTCTTCCCATGATCACAACTCCGGTTGGTTTCTTCGTTTTCTTCTTCTCTTTGGCTAGCAGAGTCTTCAACTCGGCGATGACTTCAGGTTTTGGAATCCCTTCTAGACCGGTGAATGGTATCTGATTAAGCATGGGCACCCCTAAGAGTAGAGAGAACTCTTCCAGTGTAGGTACCAACTGATAGTCCGGGAAAGTGAAACAATGATGTACGGGATCAAAGAATTGGAATAGTACACACATCATCTCTTCTTGGAAGTTGGATGTATCCAAACTGAGGAGTCGACCATACTTCTTGGTAAAAGGAGAATCCCCAGGCACTCTTGAAGCTAGCTCTTGAGTATGAGGATGTGCTTTTACAAAGATGATTCGGATGGTGTTTCTTCGGAGAGAATTCATATCCTACAAAACAAAAACAAAGATAAATTTCTAAATCCTTGAAATGGTTAGTGAGCATGCATATGATGTTGATGATGTTTATGATGTTTATGTACAAGAAAACATATACACACACAACAAACAGATCCCTATGTTTTAGGCTTGCATGAGTTTTGTAGGTAAGTACCCTCTTGAAGTTTTAGTTGGCTCAACCTGTCCTAGAAATAATGATCGGGTTCTAAAGGATCTCAATATCACCGACCTTTCTCTTAGGCATTGTCTCAGCACAACAATCTTTTCTTGCGACCGAGATATCCCAAAAGTCTAGCCTCAATGAGTGTAGTATCGAGTATCAACCAATTTTCAGCTTTACACCGAAACCGGCCATCTCACTATGTCCTAATGTCCAAGTTTGTTCAATTAGGGTTCTAAGGTTAATTAGTGCTTCATGACGCCACTCAGCGGCCCCGTATTCTCCTCGATTGACCACAAGGGATACCGATACCCACAAATGCGACACACTAACATAGCCATTATCTCAACCATATCGGTCTACGTCGTACAGTCTCCACAATCTATTGCTATTTACCTAAAAAGGTGCCCCAAATCCGGGTGGAGGATCAAAGCAAGCCCAATACAAAGAACTAAATATAAAACACACAAATCAAATAATGAAAGCGAGTAAAGGTGATCTATCCCTAAGGTAACCCCACTTTTTTATTAAATCCCCAGCAGAGTCGCCAGTTTTGTGATACGGTGGGAGAACTGACTTGATGTTTTGCGTTTCGATCGCATTTGTGCGGATAGAAAGAGTCGCCACCGACTTTTCTTTTATCCAAAAAGGAAAGGTAAAAAAGCACAGGAAAGACCTTTCGAGATTATTTCTCGGGTTCGAGGGGTAGATTATGAAAAGGGAAGGTATTAGCACCCTTTTCATCCATGGTTTTCCATGGTCTCTTAGTTACTCATTTAGATCACTTTCTTTCATCTGACAGTGTGCTTGTGGTGTGGGCTTTGAAAGTATTTTGAAAAATCTCTTTGTAATGGTTCTCGTTTCTATAAGAACACGTACAAAGTTTTGTTTCAAAAAGTGGTTCAAAGATGTGTTTGTGAATCGTGTTTCAGAAAGTGTTTTGAAAAGATGTTTTGCAATGGTTCTCGTCTCTATAAGAACGTATACAAAACGTATTGTCTTTTAAAAATGTTTTGAAATGAAAGTGTAGGTGTAAAAAATGTTTTTATCGTGAGCAAGCGAGTAACTAAGAGCGAATTTATCTACTCGAAAGGTCTTAAATTGTTCTTTTCTTCCTCCTCTTAATGTGGCTATCTTACCATTAATTTGGTAAGAATCCCCATCGTTGGATGTGAAGGGACAGACGCGGGTCAATTTTACAGTCATCGAAAGCAACTTATGAGACGCTTTAGCAATTTTTGTAAGGGACGAGATCGTTTTATCGAAGGGATCGTCGAGGGTCATCGAGGGACTATGATCTTTTTTATCGAAGGGTCATTGCTAAGGCGTCCCATATTCGAGGGACATGACTGTATTTCCGAGGCAACGAGCGAGATTACCCTAGAGGTGCGCGTGTGAAAAAGTGTGTTGGTTTCAAGTTATTTTATTCTTTGATTAGGTTATCTAGCGATTGATTTTTGAATCTTTCCCTACACGCCTAATTACTATATAGTATAAAGAAAACAGTAAATTGCGGGAATTGAAATTCTACGCTATTACAAAGTGTTCGGGAATGGGGGTACAATTCTTATAAATGGGGATCAATCAAATGCGATAAAAAGGTCCAAATAGCAAGCAATACAACCAAATCGAATTTTGAACCATTAATTAAAGCTACAATAATCTATGAAATAAAACTAACCAACAAAATATGGAAATGAAATTTTAAGTATTTACTTGAAAGGAAGAAAGTAAAACCTATTCTAAAAATAAAATAAAATAATTGATTAAATTATATGTTTCATTTTTGTATTTTATTTACTTAAGTAAAATCTAAAGAAGGAAAACAAACTAAATTATTTTTTGGTGTTTTATTATGTGTAAATTAAATCTAAAATAAAGCTTATTAAAGAAAGAAAAAGAAATTGATAAAAATTATTCACAAAGTCTAAATCAAATTAATTATATAAAAAAAAGTATATTTGAAGTTTAATAGTATTTTGTATAATAGGAAAAAAAATATATAAGAAGAAAATAAACTAATAGTTAAATGGACTTATGGAAGTGATTTGGGGCGGAGGCCCAAAGGAAAAGATTGTCTACTTGCTGTAACAAAAAACAAGCAAAAAGGGGGTGAGGCCAGTAAAACAGCATGGGCTTATGGAGCAAGGGGTTACCCAATCCAGATCAAACAAAACAAAGCCCAAGTTTCTAAACCAAGCTTAGTTACGGATTAAGGGACAAAACCAAAATTAGGGTTTAGGACATTGTCCTCACTCGGCGATGTTCTTCATCTTTTATCGTTTGCTAAAATTTTCTACACATCCTCACTACTCCATCCCTGTACTACCTCACGATCGAATCGCCCTCTTCAGTAACATACTGCCTCTTTGTCTCTCAGTGATTTGCATCTTTTGAAAACCCTTCTCTTTGGATTCGGATTTAAACCAGAGGGACCTGAGATTGCCTCATCCTTGACCTCCCTCAACCTCTCTGTTACCGAAATACAACCCTCTCGTCTCCCTAATCAAGCTCTAGCGATTTTTTTGAAAAGGTAATATTTCTGTTATTTTCAAAGCTTACAAATTTCACTGATTTTTCTATCTTTGTTGTGTCTTCTATTAACTAAGCCTTGTTCTTTTAGATGTAGAAAATATGCTTATGGAAGTATGAGAAAGAGGAAGAACTCATACCTGTTGGAGATTTACAATTTCTCTCTTGCGAAATAGGAAGGGAGAGGCGAGACTGAGGACGGTATTCAGTGGTGGCAGAGGTTTTACGAGGGAAAGAGATGAGGACGAGAGCATGGCTTTTCTGGATTGTTGGTAACTTTTCTATCTCCTTTGTGGAATGATGATTGTGTTATTTCTTTGTTTTGGGGTGATGGCTTTTTGGTTCTGAGTTTGATGATGGTAAACAGTTCTGGGATTTTTGTGATGGTTATTGTGTTTGTTATTCTTGATGATGGTTAATGTGTTTGTTGTTTTGATGAAAGTTAATAGGTTGTGGGATTTTTTGGTGATGGTTCTGTTGTTTGTATGGTTAACAGTTTTTGGATTTTGGTGGTTTGTTACTGTGTTTGTTGTGAATGATGCTTTGTTACAGGTTTGGGATTTTGGTGATGGTTAACAGGCCTTGAGTTTCTTGGTTTGTTCTGGTTTTTGAGTTTTTTTTCTTGTTAACAGGGTTTTTTTTAGTTCTGATGATGGTTGCTGGTTTTTGAGTTTGTGGCTTGGTTCATAGTTTTGGGATTTTTAGGCTTTTTTACTGTGTTTTTTTAGTTTGAAGCTTGTTATTGTGTTTGTTCTCTTTGCTCCTCTTCTGTCCGTTTTCTGGATTTCTCACACTTCTGTTATATTGACCTCTTCTAATGTTGTTGCCTCTTGACCTTTGGTCTCCACAACAGGTTTTTGCTTACAGCAGCTTTTGCTTGGGTTTGTTTTTTAGCAGTTTTGATGATTCTGGGGTTTATAGCAGGTTTTGCTTGGTTTTGTTTTTTAGCAGTTTTGATGATTCTGGGGTTTACAGCAATTTGCTGTTTTGCCTTTTTTACTAATCTGAAAGGTTTGCAGTTTGGAAAATGATGATATCTCGTCTCTTGAGTAAGTTTTGTTTGATTTAGCATATAGCTATTTGTCATACTTGCCACACTGCTGCCTCGTTTTAGCTTTTGTTAATGTTGTTGGTTTGGACTGTTGTAATGATGTTGTTTGTTTAGTTTGTGATGCTGCTTGTTTGGTTTGTGATAATGCTGTTTGATTGGTTTGTGAGGCTGCTGTTTGTTCAGTTTGGTAATGGTTTTTGTTTGGCTTGCGAGGCTGTTGTTTGTTCAGTTTGGTAATTCTGTTTATTTGGACTGTTGTAGCATTTTGTTATTGTAGCATGTTCGCGAATTTCTCTTCTTCTTTCTTTTTGTGAACCAAGAAGGGTAACCTTCTTGTGATTTGCAACTATGGGAAATAGATTGTGATGAAATAAATAGCATTATGATTCCATGTTGCAAACCTTAATGATAAATACCTTTTTGGAAAATTTCTTGTTCATGCCCATATAATTTTGTACTAATCATGTTCTCTTTCTCTTGTTTTCATGTGAGCAAAATTGGAGATGACAAAGCAAAGAACGTAAGAAATCTGTGGCAAGCATGGAAGTCTTGGAGATAAGCAAAGGAATCTGATACGACTTCAATCTTCAAACAACTTAGACATAGATTAATTCTCCTAGGCCAAACATTCATTTGGATTTTCTTTGTAACTTAGAAAGATCATTCTTGTATTTTGATGTATTGTATCCAATAGTTGTAACAATTTATCTTTTAAATACAATAAGTTGTAAAACATAAAGTATTAAAAGAAATAAATTGTTTTTTGTAACAATCTTGGACGGTGTGTTTGAAATTGGAGAAAATCTTGAGTTGTAGCATGAAGTATTCTGGTATCATTTTATAACTTGAAATCCTTTATCAACAACAATTTGTAATTTCTCTTTGCATCCTAATTGATTTTTTTTTTAATTCCCAATCAGGATATTTGAAATAAAATGCTCCAGTCTGGTAACTTAAATTCCAAATAATCCCAATAACTTTGTAATGGCATTTCAAACAAACATGCAATGTGTACTCCATTTCCTAACAAAACAAATGTTTTAAGGACATAAATCATCTGGTCAACCTGGATCCCAAAATCATGATTGTCCTAAATGACAGTCTTGACCTCCATCTCTTGTCCCAAACAAATCATGCTCTGAGAACGAACATTATCCTTTCAGTAAACTGTATTTAAGAAAATTCAAAATCAATCAAATGCCTTGCGAAGATTTGATAATTTTAAAGTTTTCCGAACTCAAATTTCTTCCGATTCTTTGAAGATAAACCCATGAGCGACATCACGTGTGATCATGAACAGACATAATCGTCTCAAAATCTTGTAGCTTGAAGAAATAATAAATACAACCTTGAGGAAGCATGAAGACCTATGAAGGCCAACTGGATCTTTGAAAACTCATTTTCTTTTGAGAATTGCAAAAAGAACCCTAATTGCTGGTTTACTGCCACAGAAGAGAATCTGTCTGGTCGATTTTTGAGCCAACTTGAATATCCGAGAAACCCTAGGGTTGTGTCTTCTATGAAAAATGGGAGGGAAAATTTTGGGGTACAATACTAAGGAAACTATCATACACACTAAAATGATTTTGAAGACTCCATGCTTTTATAAAATCACCAGAAAATGTTTTATGCAAGTAATTAGTTGGTTACAATATTGAATGATCTTTTATTAGTGTGATTTACATTAGATAATTGATTAGCATATTTTGGCTAATATATTTTCTTTTTTGTAACACCTCTTAGTCAATTAAGAGTGCTTCTAATCGATTAGTGGAAATGAATTTGAAAACCTTTCATATTTATACTACATAATCAACTACACCTTGTTCATAATTGATTATGAGCATTGAAAAGCTTATGATTTTTTTTCCTTTTTGAGTTGTATTTTCTCCTATAAACATAGGGCTTCTCTTCATTTCAAATTACACTATAATTCAAAACTTAACTATCCTTTTCTTATTTTATCTCTTCTCTTCTTCTATATTCTTTTACAAGAAGTTTTCTTAGCTCCTTAGGAGTGAAAAATACTTTAGAAATAGTATTTGATTGTATTGGTGGTCATGCTTAAGTGTTTTTCCTCAAGAGTGCATTATGTTGTTTGATATATTTGGTTCTTAATATTGTCTTGGTAAAATCCTCGTTTGGTTATTGAGATTGTTTTGGTAAAATCTCTATTTAGTTATGGATATTAGCAGGTAAAATCTCTATCTGGTTTGTGATCCTAGTAGTCAAAAGCTCCGCTTGGTTCAGGGAATCAACTTGTGTAAAATATCTCATTTTTTCAATAAGGTTCATTAGCATATCCATAAAAGATCAAGAAATTATTTTAGTGAAACCCTCAAGAAGAAATTCTTGGAAAGAGGAGTATTCTAAATAGTAGGTCGAACCTCTATAATTCTCGGTGAAAAATCTTTGTCCCTATCTCTTGTATTTTTGTAGAACTGTTTTTTTCCTCCCTATTCGTTCTTTCCAGTTTTGATGCTTTATCTCTAGACAAACATAGATGATTTTCAAAGTAAATCTCTTTTTTTATAAAAAAAATTAATTATGATTTCTACACCTCACAATTCACCCTCTCTTGTGTTTAGAATCACTTGTTCTACAATATTGACTTGAAAGAATATGTCTCCATAGATTTGGAAAACACTCCCTCATATAAGAAAACCTTCATCAGTTCCCTCTACGAGTAAGGTTGCACCCTCTCTAGAACGAGGATTTTGATAGTAAAGACTTTATGCATGAACACCTCGTATTTTCTAATGATATACATATTGAGAGTCATATGAGCTTATAGAATTTGTTTAGTATGGTGGAGACTTACCATCTGTGGGGTTCCTTTCTAGAACCAAGCTGATAGTTCTGTAGTGAAAATCAAGACGAAGTTGACAAGAGAGAAATAAAATATTGATAAGACCAATGCTTTGTTGATCTCAACTTACACAAACTATTAATAAGTGCAACGTTCATTAGAGAAACTAAAGGTTTACAAGAAGGATAAAGACAAAGGTATATCAGAAACCAGGTGATGAGCTTACTAGAGGCCAATAGTTTAACTAGAACTTATAACTTTTATTTAATTATCTATTAATAATAATAATAATAATAATAATAATAATAATAATAATAATAATAATAATAATAATAATAATAATAATAATAATAATAATAATAATAATAATAATAATAATAATGCATTTCTTTATTATATTTGTTTTTCTAAAGATATAAAGTTGATTGAATAAATAGTTTGTTTTATGAAGCATTAAGTTTGAGTTAATCATGAGACTCCATAAAACATAATGACACTATTCTTATAATATTGATGGATATGATTTATTGTATGGTGGGGTAATATTAAATCGTTGATATTATCATGTGGATAGACTGATGAACACATATCACGAATTATAGATAAAGAGTTACAAAGTCTTCACATAAGTGTACATAGTAAGAGTAATATTTATACTGGATTGATCCACTATGATAATACTACATATAATGGTATGCAAGTGATAAGTCATTATCAAAGTGATAATGGAGTTTACCACCCATCGACCTGAAACCATTACGGAACTTAGATGAGAGTTGAGTACTTTATTAGTGATCAAACATTATCCATAACATGATGGCCAAAAATATTGTTGATGAACTCCATAAATCGTGTTGAGGGACATGAGTAACCTAAATGGAATTTTCCCATCATATATAGCAAGATAAATATAAGGGTCCAATATTAAATTGGATAAGTATGACACAATACATTTCTTGTATTCAATATAGACATGAGGTTAAAATGGTAGTTGTACACATAAACATTATCACATAAAATCTTTGTTAAATCACATGATATTTTCGTGTCTTGGATTGCAGTGGTATGTTACCAGATACCGCTCTTTGTTTATTATATTTAATGTGTAATTTAATATAATTTCCA